>JBCEWB010963715.1:0-15291 GCA_039654565.1 Peronia peronii | reverse complement strand
ATAGATAGATAGATAGATAGATAGATAGATAGATAGATAGATAGATAGATAGATAGATAGATAGACAGATAGATAACAACAAAGGTAAATACGCCCCTGGTGTCAGCATTTTATAAAATGTACCCTAAAGTAATTAAACAACATTGCAAATCAATTGCCTTTAAACAACGGGAGCTCTTCCTTGCCAATGGTGCAATTACCGCAATCTAAAAAACAACAAAGATTTATCACAGTGCTTTTGCCGTAAACATGATGTGCGAAATGAATTGAACTGTGTTTTGAGACTTAATGGCTCACTAGCACCATTGCGGTAATGTTGCACCTAACACAGTTGAATTGTTTACAAGTGCAAACATGGTATAAATTTGATTCAGTGCTGCGGGGAACAAAGTTTGATCCTATCGAGCGTTCTGCATCAACGCATTAGGTCGATGGTCTAAATGTTCTCAAACCATACAGAATTAATTTATTCAGACCCCCAGTCCCAGAACCTGCGAGCTTTCTTGACACAGTATTTCACATACGCGTAGATCTGTATCTTTTTTCATACGACATTAATTCTGTATAACTGCATATCTTCTGTAAACATAAATCAAAGTAAAGGCTGTCAATTTCACAATAGGGATCCTATAGGCTTCGCGTTAGACTCACACTGTTTCCTCGGGAAGTTACATTTCTTTACCTATTGACCTATTTATGGTACGTGCCGGGAAATGTGCAACATCATCCTCGGTCGCCGGCCCAGATTATATCTATAGAGTATAACAGATTAACCTTCATTTATTTGTTTCGTCGCTTCTGTTGCCACATAGAAACGGGGAAACTTTGCCAAGCTTCACGGAGTGACTGCAGCTGTCATCGCACGCCGAGCTGATTCCCCGGAATTTCGTGCTTTCCCGAAAGTTAGATGTAAGTCACACATTTCCGATTCGGCGCCTTTACGAAGATTTTAGAAAGACAGAACGCATGTGTTTGACTATAAAAGCGTGACGACACGTCGGTCTCAAGAGAGGCACTTCAGGTTTGTGTACGCATCCATAAAACTAGATAGGTCTACATCTACCACTTCTGACTGCAGCTGTTGCACTATATTGGCCTAAAGGACACGGCTGGTGAAAAGTTTGGCCAGTGTGTTGTTTTATACACCGGCACTATCGAGAGGTTGAGGACATGGCAGCTTCAAAGATTAGAATTGTGCTGTTTTTAGGATCCACCCGTGAAAACCGGCTGGGTCTGCGAGTTGCCAAATTTATGCAAGGGCAACTCGAGGCGAAAAACTATCAAGTCGATATGTTCGGTAAGTAAACGAAGAACAAGTCTAGTCAGATCTACAATATGAAATTTTCATTTATTTATTCTTCTTTATTGCAAAGCTGTGTTATGCCCATGAAATCACAACACTTCCGTAATGTAGAAATGTGAGTTTTGGTTCATAAGCTGGGCCTTCTAGATCGAGGGCATCTAAGCAAGGCAGATTGATAGCATGCGAACACACACACAGAGAGAACAACAACAAAAACAACAAAATACATTTATTTTAGTGCTCGAGGAAAATACATTTCTAGACAGTTCTTAAGACCCATAGATCTAAATCTAGATCTAGACTTCTAGATCTAGTCCAGTTGTGAATGATACAGCAGATCTCTAGTCCTGCTTGAGATTTTTAGGAAAATTTGCCGATAGAACCAAAGTACCGTTACTGCTGTTTTTTACATAGTTTTTACCCAGTCTCGTCTACTTCAAGATTAAGCAAGGAAAACCCAGTATTGCAGGTCCTTGCCATTGTCAAGATTCTTGTCTTGATATCTGAATACGTGATTAGATGACAAAAGTGTCTGCAGTTATATAGATCTAAGTATTATAAGGGCAATGTAGTCAGTAATAAAAATACATCTCTACATCAGCAAAAATGTATGCTCAGATATAAAGATCTAAATATACTCTACTTTCTGTTTTATTATATTGAACACTGAAAACAATTGGCAATTGTTAGACTTTCTGATTTTTCTTGCATATGTATTAGCATAGATAGATTATATACAGGTAGTCGTTGACTTATGACCTATGCGACTTACAAGTGATTGACTTTACGACTGTCTGGTTGGCAAGCATCACCTTCATTTTTTCACACCTGTATTTTATATTTGTTTGTTTTGCACATAATAAACGATCTGTACTGTAGTATGCAGTGTTTGACTTAAACCTTTAAAGGTATAAAAATTTAAAGAAAAATAAAAACAATGTCAAAAGAACAAAAATGAAATAATGAACTAAGAAAATGTTGATAAAATATGACTTTATGGTGATTACAATATCATTACACAGCATAATATACTTACCGTAATTTATCATCTAGACTGACTTACAACCAGATCAATTTCTGATCAGTCAGTCATAACCAAACGTGGTCTAGGCTGACGACTACCTGTAGTTTCTTAAAAGCATAGTATCATGTACATAAATTGAGATCCTTAAATTATGGAGCATGTTTTGTGGTTAAATTAAGTTATGGCTTAAAAAGCCCAGCAGTGCAGTAACATTACACTTCCAATTTTATCAATTGAGAGTAAAATTGATGAACTAAATGTCTCAGATTGTTTTGAGATTTCATTCTCCACATGTCCATAAATTGATAGCTGGGCATTAGGTCTATAAAGAGAAATATTTCTGTCTGACAATGAAATTTTTCTTCTCTTTTCGATTCAAACGATTTAAAATTTATGATCGGATAGATCTATAACTGTTACTTTTTGGATTCTGAGTAAATCTTGAGGCAGTTTGATGTTGATTGTTGCCAGATGAGTTTGTACTTAAGCTGCGAGGATTCTATCAGCTTAGAAAGAGAACTTTAAAGAACTATGAATTTCTGTCTTTTTTTTTTTTTCATGGATGGTCAATAATTCATTAGCAGAAAAGAAAGACGTTACAAACTTTTGTGTTTGTACAAAAAAAAAAAGTAAGATATTCACATGTATTATATGCTGTTTAATGTGAATGTCTTTTAATTTAAGTTCTATTGTACATAACAACCTTGTTCTTCATTTACTGTGCAGATCCCCTTGAGCTGAAATTCCCTCTGCTGGAGAAAGCTCTTCACCACTACCAGGACAGGAGTAAGATCCCAAAATGGATGTTAGAGTGTGAGGAGAAAGTGAAGCAAGCCGATGCATATGTTGTTGTGTCAGCAGAATATAATCACAGCATCCCGCCCGCTCTCAGCAATATGATGGATCATTTCGGTGGCTCCCTGTATGGCTACAAACCTACGGGAATAGTCACCTACTCACCAGGTGAGGGCTGGGGCTGTTCTAAGTCATGTTACATTTCTGAAAGTATTCAGATATCATTGGCATTCTTGGGTTTTACTAATCAGTCTCTTGTTCATCTTTGATCCCAACATTTCTGTCTGTCGATCTTGGTCTATAAATTATTTACCAAGCTGACAGACATTCATCTCTCTATTCATTTATCATCAGGATGTTCAGGAATCCATCCATTCATCTGTATTGTACATATCAATCCATTCTCCCACCTGTTCATCAACATATCCATACACACATCTGTTTGTTGACTTATCCACTGATGCATCCACCGCCTATTATCTGTCCATTCATTCAACTAATGTTGTTATTTTGAAAAAATAAATGACCATAGTAACATAATTCAGGTTAGAAATATAAATTCAACCTAAAGTCTTGCATCCTTTCTGAAATTTCAGGTATCTACGGAGGGATGCGAGCAGCCATGCAGCTCCGTGCCTTCCTCAGTGAGCTCGGAACTCTAAGTGTTTCAAACATATTTGGTATTCCGGAAGTGCACAAGGCCTTGGACGAGAGTGGCAAACCACTTAATGACCATATGGTTAAAGGGGCCGGTAAATTGATTGAACAGCTGGACTGGATGACATTGGCCATGAAGAATCACAGAGAGAAATTTGGAGTTCCAAAGTAATTTGAATACTCGTTATATTCATTATACAAATCTAGTATAGACTAGATGATATAAAGGTTTGAAGACTCACTGTGTAGGGGATTGAAAGATGTGTTCTTTTAAAAAAAGAAAAAATCCCTCACAGTTCAAATCATTACTTTGTGATTGTGTCATTGTATGTCGTAAAATAAATCTTTCTCTAGAAGACAGTTTTATAATCCATGAACTTTGTGACACCATCAGCTCCATATTTTGTTGATATAGGAAAGCCATTAGATCTACATATTATAGTCACAGATATTCACTTTGTCACCACTGTCAAGATATTCACTTTGTCACCACTGTCAAAATGTTAATTTTGCTTCTAGGAAGGGAGAATCTGTGTTGTGAAATACCACATGTCTATTCCAACAACTTTTCTGTTTTTGTTGGAAGAACTCTTTGAAAATGTCATGATAGCCCTGATGACATTAGGCTTATTTCTCTCACATTTTGGTCCAAGAATATTTTGTTTAACACTTGATGGTTTTTGTTTTTGGCTCCTTTGAAAACCCATGTCAGCATGTACCCCACAATAAAATCTGTGCCATATGTCTATCCATCTATGAATTTTTTTAAAAAAGCAAACATCTGTGACATTTTTCATGACAAATGTAACATTATGTTATGTATGTTTTTTTTACAGTAACAAATCAGAGTGGCACATGAACAATTCTTTCCAGTTCAAATTGTTGTTGACCTAACAGAAATATGAGTATAGTTTGGATTGAAAAATCGTTAAACTTCAGTGAGAGCATCCATTACAAACATAGAGCATTAGAATGTCTATCAAATCAGGCTCTACTTGCATCTATCATGAGGGCCCAAATTATAAAGTGTATTTCAGTGTGAGCAAGATTGATCTTACTGTTTCAATGTTAACTTCATGTTGAAATGAGATAAATTATATGTTTGCAGTCTCTACTTTTTTACGAAGCCAGGTGAACAAAAATATTTTTCTTTCCTGTGACATTTAGTGTTGGTCATTTTCTTTTATTTTCTCTATAATTACGTTTGTATGTTATCTCATGCTCAGACAGTGAATCTCATATTGGTTGAATTTTATGTAAAATATGAAATGGATTTCGTGTTGAAACATACAAAATTTTAAATTGAGAGATATCACTGATGATTTTCTTTTTTTCGTTCTTCTGCCAGGCTGTAGAGCATTGTAAGCTTGTGAAGAAGAAAAGGTGCTTAACTTTTGCAATGGAATTCTTCACCCACCAAAATCCGTTGACATTAAACTCTTGCTGCAGCTTGAGGAAACAACAGTGTGAATTATGGCGGGAAAACTTTACCCCACAGATGAGAGCGCATGCGCAACAATTATAAATGCATAAATATGAGTCGTGGAAATGCAGATAGTGATCAGATTTAAAGTGATCAGATTTGAATTTTGAAAATACTGGAGTCTTTGATTACATCTGCCATTACGATGAAACTTGGACGCATTCAGAATGCCTTTTTATTTCATATTTCATTTTATTTAACAATTTTTTTTTAGCACAATGAGGGAATAGGCAGCATAAAGTTGGCCTTGTCAATATACAGGAAGCGGAATTATGAAAAAAGAAAAGAAAAAAATGATCTAGCATCTATATGCATTTCCACATCACATATGATATGAGACATTACCTGCTCTCAGGATAAAAAAGTCAGCATCTAATATTGTTGGATAAAGAGGAAATTGAAATATCGGAAGTCTAGGGCATCAAAGGATTGCTGGATAGTTTGAAAACTACCAGCACGATGGGTACTCTCTAATTTCTCCATTCTCACTGTCTCAATATTATCCACTGATGTGCATACCACAGTCTACATGCTTTTAAAATCCAGCCTCTGTGAATCAAACTATGGTGACAAAATGATTAAAATAGTTTTGACCTTAGGCATTTGAATATCAGAAAAAAAACCTCAGATAATTTGCATGTTGTATTTGTCATTTTTTTTTTTCCAATCCCTTTTTTTTTTTTTTTTTTTTTGATTTATTGGAACTTTAGCACTTTTTTGTCAAAATTATTTTCTGGAATTTTCTACCTGTAAGATATGTGATCTCATATGAGATGAGATATTATAAGATGATCTTTAGTTATCCTAGAGAGTTTATTTTGTTCACAAATTAATGGAACCATTATGGACTTACTTTATACCATTTTGATATCAAGTTCTTTTTTTACCTGTACATGTATTTATTTCTAGACATATTTTTTTATCTATACAACAATTCATTCATATCGAAGTGCCCCGAGTCCTCAGTGATAAACTGCATGTTCCTGTTCTTATGTAATCTATCTATGCTAATATAGATCTTAGCGTATGAATGTGTCATGAGGCCTTTGAAATGAGTCAAGATGTCAGATTTTTAGTATGTAGAGTTACTGGTGGTGGCGAGAAGGGAAATAAATGTACACTATTTGGTGAAAAGTATTATCTCTTTTGTGACCCGTTCCAAGCAACTCCTGCACCCTCTGACCCTTCGGCCTGTAAAATCCAATTTTTGTTATAAAAGCTTTCTCTGATATCTACCTCATTTCAGACAGTCTTATAACATAATTATGATGAAGATAAATATTTCTTTTTTAGGCCAATGCACCGCTTTCTCTTTTTCTTCTTTTTATGTGCTACTTTCCTTTCCTGTGTGTTCAATCAAACACTTGCCTTCACTTATCTTGTTGCCAGATTTTGAGAGAGTAGAACCATACACAAATGGATCTTTATCTTTCAAGAACTTTTTTCAATATGCAAATTGTTTTATGGTGTATGTATGTCTTATACATAAATCTGTTCTTTTGCTGTGCCAGACAGCTGAGTGTATACAATACATTAATAATAGTTATTGGGTAGTTACTCAGTTTTGCTCCACTCCTTTTTTTTTTTTTTTCTTTTTTGAAGATCCTAACTTTCAGCTACGCATATTGTGCTTTGGATTATAGGTGATAGTGGCTATTTGTCAGTTTATTAAACATTTGCTTCCTTTTAATTTCTTTTGTTCTCTGTATTTTTCATTTATCATCATTTTATAGAAATACCTTGATCATCTAGTCAAAGATCTGTAGCTGGTTCCAACTTAACAACAGAAATATCAGATTTAAAAACCATGCTAAATTTTCAATTCACTTTGTTTTTCATCATGGCAATAACCATCATTACATTCATCATCATTACTTTGTAAATGGTCCTGCACAGTGTAGTTCATAGTTTGTTTTTTTTAAATTGCATTATACATTATAGATACAAATGAAATTCAGAATAGACATAATAGAAAGTAAATTTTGGAGGGAAATAATGTATATCACCCTATAGAAAAATGAAATGAAATTTAAAAAAAAAAAAAAAACATTTCCACATTAAAAACAAAGGGGGAAAAAATCCATCGAAAAAAGGAACAAACTACACGTACTTGATATTAAGAAGAAATACAGCACACACATATGTTGTAAAATCTGAATAAAATCTTTTAATTTAAAAATGATCAGATCAGTAAAACAGGATGGGCATGACATGGTATGAGACAAGTACATGTATGAGTAGGTATGAGATATTAAGTACGTACAGGCAGTGGCAAACAGTCAGGGGGAAAGTACCACTCACATAGATCAAACTCATCTAGACATTTTCTGTACTGAGGCCCTATAATGTATAGCACAGACCTCTCCACACATCCAAAAGCCACAGAATATGAATGCCACTTGAAATGTTGGTCGGTGAGGCAGGGTAATGATATCAGAAAGAGTCTCTTACCAGGCTATCGTATCGCACTTTGTACAAAGTAACTGGTCTGGTGGATCCCATTCAGAATATAAACATGGGAATTCAACTTAAGATGTCAAAATCCAGTGGCGTATGTATTCTACATGATTCCAGTATAAATCTTTTTTTAAAGTGTACGGCATAAGTTCCTTTCATTAATTCAAAATGCTACGTGAAATGTCAAATATATATATTACATGTCATAGCACAGCATTGCAGTATCAGTATTTTCTCCAAAAAAAGTCACAGAAGGTCAAGGAATTTATACATAATAAGATATCGATTACAGAAAATTATGTAAAAAAGCATTGGCACAGTTTTGACAGACAACTTCAATCTCTTAATTTATTTGGTTTATGACATTCAATGTTTACTTGTTAGTTCTTCACCAATGTAAAATTTCACTGCCAGAAAGTCATGGAAAAACATAATCCTGGTCATGGAAAAAATGTGACAAGTCATACTGTTTCATTCAATACAGTCAACTTTGCCTTCATCAAGCCTATTATGCCACCACCACTACCTGCTGAAGACAAAGTATGAAGACTGATGATGCGAATAGTGGCTGTGTACATGATGTGTCCACAAGTTTTCAAATAATCACACAAAAACATTTATTAGCACCATTGCTTTCTTACTTTTAGGCAGAGCTGCCGGGAAAAAAAAAAAAATGACTGACAAACAAATCAAATCAACTTGCATAGACTGAGTCTATAATGTAGAACAAATTGCGGAAAAACAACAACAAATACGTGACATGCTTAACTTGATGTTTTGAAACACAGAGCAATATTTTGATAAATATGTTTTTTTCCCCACTAGATAAGCCAGAATGACTCATTCCTAACATAGTCATGTATCAACTTGACAGCCACGATAAGTCAAAAGAGCAAAAATTCAATTCAGAGCACAATCACACAAACCCAATCATGGCCATGCATCACTCACACACACTGTACACTAAAACACTACATTAATATTGCACTTGGGTGATACCAATATATCAGCATGTATCAACATGCTTTATTCCACCTTTCTTCTCTCTCGCACAGAGTTAAATTCACATTATCAATAAATATGTTTGATTTTTAGATGTTTGATAACATGATAACAATGATCATAAACAGATCTAGTACAGGGAGAGTTAACAGTGGCCTTCTGGTATCAACAATCAACTCAAAGGAAAAAGAAAAGTGAAAAGAAATAGAAATGTATCTAGCTCTCGTTGCATTTACAGTGGCAAATGGAAGTGAGATGCTGCGGTTGAGAGGTCAGGCAACTGCCTCTAGATACGATAATGTGGGTTTAAATCTTACAAAAGGTGAAGATGATGAATTCTTACTTTCAGTGCCCAATAGTCTCTTGACTTATTAATAGGAAAGTAAGATGTCCAGCCCTCTTAAATACAGAATTTTATTATTTTTTTTTTTAAATTTCAGCCTTTTAAATAGAGAATAATTCTTTAGTTTTTTTGTTTTTTATTTAAATGCACTGTTTTAAGCATTATACATTTTACAAAGAAAATGTGGCAGTCTCATATGTATCAAGAATAGGCTGGGAGATCACTGTTTAGGCTAATACATTTCCAACATTCCACAACCGATACGCAAAGGCAAGCACCAAAGCCAAGGTACTGATATCAATAAGGATAAGATTTAACCGCATACTATCATGATTTTTCTCCCTCATTTATTCTGCAGCATTACCATCTGCTCATCCAAAACGTTTCTGATATGAAAGTGTTAGGCAAATGAACACAGCTGGGTTTAAATACAATGAAGTACCATGCACATCTACCCAAAGAAAAATTCATTCTAATTGATGATTTCATGCGTTTATTTTGTCCATAGTTCTAATTTTCATAGTTCATGACTCAATCACACCATATTATATTGCTTTATTTACAGTCGTTGCTTCTCTGCCTCATTTAGGTCCTGGGTATGCCTCCTTCATCATTCCAAACATCACCTCTGTCTAATTCATCTTCATCAATCTCATCTTCTTCCTTGTCATTTTTATTATCCTCATTACTTTTTTCTGTACCTTTCTTACCATCTGAGCTTTCATCTATCTCTTTTTCACTCGCAGTTTCTTTTTCATTCATTTTTCTTTCTGCTTTCAATCTCTCTTCTGCCTCCAGTTTGGCCACTTCCTCTTCTGTCAGTTCTCGGATCTTAGGGCCGCTGTCTTCTTCTTCTTCCTTCTCTCCATCCTCCCTATCCACCACTATTTCCTCTATCTCTTCTTCTATCTTTTCCTCCTCCTCTTTTTTCAGTCTCTCGTCCAGCAGTGCTTGTCTGTTCTTTTTCTCTTCCTCCTCCTGTTTCTGCTTCCTCTCCTCCTCTTCCTCCTCCTCCTTCCTCTTTTGTTCCTCTTCCTCCCTGGCCTTGCGGAGCTGAGTTCTCAGAATATCCAGGAAATGCTCTGGTGCTTTGCCCTCCTCGTTCTCTTTGATCAGACCATATTCCACAGCTTTCTCCAAGGCCTGAAATGGAAAAGAATCAAACGTATTATAATTTGTGATGAAAAACAAAGAAAATGAATTCAGAGACACCACAGTGCCCACCCACTGTTAGCAGATTCAAAGGGAAGAATTAGGGAACTGGATGCACAGGCATCACAATATCTATCTAACGCTGGTGAAACCACAGATATCATGCATCATCATATTTTAAAAATATCCCAATAGGGCTAGGGCACAGCTGGAGTTTAGATTACAGTTAGAGTTAAGGTTGAGTAATCCATAAGCAGTGTGGTACCTTTCTAGCTCTGAGTGATCAAAAGGGACTACGGTGACTATCTATCTGCGGCCGCCAATAAAATATGAAATGACAGCCATTTATCGCTTCAACATTTTTATTACCTATTTACTTTTTAGAAGATTTTGGTGCAGACCTAATGAGCCATTTTGACCGTCAGCGAAATTACTTCCCTTTGCCCATTACAAGAGGTATGACACAATCATTGTAAAGAAAGAAAAAATAACTTTTTCGCATGTTATGTGAAATATAAGTAACAGAAAATTCTGAAAAATACATCATATGATGAAAATGTTTTTTTCCTATTGTGATAATTTTTTTCATAATTTTTTGCACCACATGTTTCAAATAACAAGAGAAAAGGTGATTTTTTCCTTCTTTGCAATGCTTGTGTTATACCTCTTGTACTTGGCAAAGGGAAGTAACCTAGCTGGCTGAAAAAAATGGCTCATTCACCATTGTGACAATTTTATGATACTCACAAGTTGAGCAGCTTTAGTGGACCCCTCAGCTTGGGGGTCTTTTTGTTTGGAGACAGCCATCAGTATCTCCAGCATGGGACTAGCCACGACTACGCTCGCCAACTCCTTGTCGGCCGCCATGATATTGCAGATCACATGACAGGCTCGGTGCTGGATATCTGGTAGATCGCTGATGACATGCACCTGGAAGATGTCCAGCCACGCCTGCACCTGAAGACAGTGGGAAATATGAGGATAAAAATGAGTGGATAACAAACCACTGTAAAAATACTTGTCATAATCACAATGTTGTGGCATCTTCAAACACATAATTCAGACACTGGGTTAAAGTTTAACTCTCAGTATTTGAAATCTCAATCCAATTATTTTAGATCCAGGGGCTTTTACTTTATTTCAAAGGGATGGACAGAAATTTTCCTCGTTTGTGTCAGTCCCAGACTTATGCTGATAAGTCAGCCCTAAAATTTTCAGAAACGAACGCAGACTTTATTTTTAGCATCAAACATCAAAATCAAAGGACAAGAAACATCTCAGGAATAAGCATGGAAATGTAATACCCACAGTGAAGGCTGTGTCAAATGGCATGTCATCAAATGGTGAACGTTGGTGCACTAGATAAGGTGGTTATCACGAGAAATAGTTAATGTCTAAAAGAATGAATGCTGTAAAGCCACAAGCTATCATATAACACCGTATTCAAACACAATACGAGAAAGTGCATCACTGATAAGGCCAGTTGGCAGGAAGCTGCCCTTGATAGAACTACAGGCCCACAACATTCCCATAACATACATCACACACACACACACACACACACACACAAGTACACACACAAATCTAAAAGCATCAGAATAAGGCAAACTCAAGAAGAACCGCTGTTAACTTGATAAATGTATCGCGGATTTGGTAGCAAAAATGAGGTATCATTCATGAAACCAGGACATAGTTAAACTGCAAGCAAATAGTAATGTCAGGGATGTTGACTTCTTTGCATCAAAATCACCATTCCATGCCATATCCTTGCAGCAAGATATAAAAATTTGTTTCTGACTTTACTATAAATGGTTGAAAAAAATTTATGGCACACAGAAAGGTAGGTGATGGCCATAGGACCTCTTTCCCTACCAAAGTAAGAAATTTGACATCTCTGTAACAGTGTAATGTATATGAACAATAACATATTCGTCAGACTACATAACATACAATCACAAACTATACGTACTGCGAGAATCTTCTTGCAGATGGTTGGTCTGGCCGATAAGACAGCCAAGGCGCCAGTGGCAGCTCGGACTAACTGGAAGTCGTCTTCTCCCGAGAACAGCACCAAGATCTTCACTTTGTCGTTCTCTCCATCATACAAGTCTTGCACCTGTAATGAGACATTGAATGAAACATCTTAGAGTAAGAAACTGCAGAGTAAGCTCTGGAATGTTTCAATGAGATATGATGACATAAGCAAAAACTAATTTTTTTGGTCATTCCTATAAAATTTTTCTATCTCATACGGCAGAAAAACTGAAAATGGAGAAAAAAAGATATGACTGAAGACACACATGAGAACATTGAAAGAAATCAAAAGTAAGAAGTAATGAAGAGACAAAAAGTTCTCTTTTTCAGTCATAAATAAATCTATGTAAAGACACATCTTTTATTGTTAAAAAAAAGAAAGTTTTTCATGAATAAAGGCATGATGAAACAGATGATTAGACTGATCAATGCACCAAAGACATATCTCCAGGTCATGAGTTGCAAAAGCAACTTCCTGTTTCAATCACTTCTTTTTAGACTCAGAAAACCTGTACAGTAAGCACCAGTCTGGCTTTAGATCAAACCGTAGCACAACCGACCAGCCGGTCAAACTAGAACATGAAGTAAAAAAGAAAAGGATTCATAAATAAAGAAATATAACGCTTGCGGTTTTTCTAGACCTCACGAAAGTGCACGACATCAGCTGGAGGGAAGCGATAATCTATAAAACAAAGAAGATGGGGAAAACAGGATCAATAACAAAATTATATTGAGGATTTTGTAAACGAACGGAAATGTCAAGTTAGGGTAAACAATGAAGTATCTGAAGCCTACACTCAAGAAAACGGAACACCACAGGGAGCGGTATTATCACCAATGCTATTCACAATATTGATAAATGATCTAGAGCAAAAAAATAGATAGTGGGTCTGTCAGCCTTTCGCAATTTGCTGACCACTCAGCCCTGTAGGTAACAGACGGAAATATAAGGAGAGCCCAAATAATAATGCAAAGAAATATAGACGGGGTAACAAGATGGATGGAGAAATGAGGCCTAAGAATAAATGCGGGAAAAACAACAACAATGGTGTTTAGAAAGCAAAAAGCGAAAAAACAAGAAGCCAGACTGACAGAAGGACAACCAATAGAATTTGTGAGCAGAACTAAATTTCTGGGACGAACGTTAGATCAAAACCTATGTTGGAAAGCTCACACAGAAGAACTAAAATAGTCAATATCAGCAAGACTAAATATGTTAAGGTACATAAAAGGCAGAGGATGGGGAGTACACCAGAAATGCCTAATCATGGCTTACAAGGCATTTATACTAGGGAAAATAGACTATGGATCAACAGTATATGGAGAAGCAGCAAGAACAAATAAGCAAAAACTAGATAAAGCTCAATATCAAGCCCTCCATACAATAACGGGAGCAGCATTCAGCAGTAATACACAAGCATTGGAGGTGGTAACGGGAATAGCCCCCTTGGAACTTAGGAGAAAGCAACTAGCATTAAATTACAGTTCCAAAGCATATCTAAACAAGGACCACTCAGCATATGAAGCAATTCACTTTATGGCAAGTAAAAGTCTCCCATATCATGAACCACTAATAGGAAACTGCAGAAAAGCACTAAAGGAAATAATGAAAAAAGACCTAGAAAGTATGAAAATAATACAAAAACCAAAGTCCCTACCATGGGAACTGCAGACGGTAGAAGTAGACATAAGCATAGCATTAAACATAAACAACAAAGAAACTACAGCAATCAAAACGGCTGCACTGGAAAGAATAGAAGAAAGAAAGAGTCACTCAACTTTATGCTACACAGACGGCTCCAAAACAAAAAAAGGAAAAATAGGAATAGGTGTGTACTTTCCAGATTTTAAAACAGCAATAGAGAAAAGATTAAATGACAAGGTATCGATCTATATGGCAGAAATAACAGCTGTAAAAACAGCCATAGAGATTTTCCTACAAACAGAAAGTAAAAACCTAACAATTTTAACAGACTCTATGGCTAGTATAAAAGGTCTAGACAGAAAAAGAAGACATAAAAGAAGAAATATTAAAAGCTAAAACCGAACTTAAAAAACAAAACAGATCAGTAACAGTAATATGGGTACCGGCACATATAGGAATAAACGGAAATGAGATTGCAGACAAGATGCTACCCAGAAAGATGAAGTAGATATAAATGTGGGCCTCAGCAAAGGAGAAGTTAGAAGTAGAATAAAGGAAAAGATCCAAAAAGATTGGCAACTGAAATGGGAAACAGACCAGAAAAACAATTTCACGCGGTATTTCTATCCAGAAGCCAAACTAAAACCACAAGTAAAGAGTAAAAACAATAACTCCATAACACAAAAAATACTAAGAGGAAGAGTAGGAGCTCCAAAACTGCCACCAGACCAAATTAAATGTACTACTTGTGGAAAAAACTAACACAATGAAACATATAATGTACAAAAACGTACAAAAACGAAAGAGAAGATCTATTAAAATTAATGACAAACAAGGGAGAAGATCACATCCTGCATAATATCTTTAAAATAAAAGCAGATGAAAAACATAGACAAATATTAAAGAAAACGTTAGCAAAAATGTGCCAATCTAGATAGGAATAAAAACAATAAAACCCTCGCCAAAAGCAACCGATGCAAAACTGGGGATGCTAGGTCGGGAATAGCCCAACTAAACAAGGGTAAGCTGAAAGCTAAAAAAGAGGAAGGGACCAAACCAACAAACAAATCTGGAAAAGGACAGAAAAAGAGAGGGAAAAAGAAGGAGGTAAAGTAGGAGGAAATCCATGCCGGCAGTAAAATAATAACAGGAACAAAGACAAACGAGTAGAGGGAGGGGGGAGGAGGGAGGGAATAGAAATAGAATAAAACACCAAAAGAACTCTATGAAATTCCAGGGGTCTCTGGATGGATGATCGCATACGAAACCGAGTAATCACTGCGCTCTTCTGGACAGGGAATCTCGACCATGCTGACATGGAAATCCGCAAGGGATGGATTGCGGCGTCTCGTTATGGTAGATTCGGGAATATTGGCTCACCGACGAATCTGACCTA
>JBCEWB010963603.1:1724-30293 GCA_039654565.1 Peronia peronii | reverse complement strand
TCTTTTGAAGAAGTAAAAAAAAAAGAACCGGTTGGAAAATCCCCCCCCCCCCCCCCCCCACCCTTAATGCAAATATGATTGTACAAATTGCATGCAATATTCTGTCTGTGACAGTGGCGATATCTGCAATCCAGGCAATGGAGAGTTCATGGTTAAAGAAGATGCAGAGTACATTGATTATCTGTCACTAGTAAAGGAATCTTCCCTGTTTGGTTTTTCTAACACAGATATCCTGCCCCACATATTTGGGCATCAGAAGAAATAAGAGGATTGATGCTCTAGTAGAGGAAAACTCATTCCGACTCGCAGTGACAAGAGACAAAAATCCCAATGAGGATCTGCTGAATGTGTTAGTATATTGTGCAAAGGTAACTTATGTCCATTAATTATCTTTCTTTTCTTTCTTTCTTTTCTGCCTCTTATACCACTAAGGGTGTCGGGGGAAGAAAGAGACGTCTGCTGCACGTCGGAATGCCTGGACTGGGGAAATGTTGTAAAAAGATAGAGTCTCTTTGACTCCGTCAATCCAGGTCTTCCGGTGGCGTCCTCTGGCTTTGCGGCCGCTGAACTTTGTGTTATATGCACGTTGCGCTGGGTGGTTGATTATTTATAACATATCAATACGGAAACATACACTAATTACATGACATTCTTGAAGAGTCAATGCCTTTGTTAAGATCTCATAAAATTCATCTGTCATTAAAAGTGAAATTCAATATAAATACTAAGTGTCCGTGGTCAATTTCTAACCAGTAAAGATATGTGAAGTAACTGCAGACTTTTCCTGTGTGGACCTTCCATTCTATGTGACAAGCAAAAGCTGATTTGCAGCAGCTTCGATTATAACTACAGCCCATTTGGTAGATTTGGATCTTCTGTCCCTTTCGTCTTTGTGCCATATCGGTATGACTACAGTACATTTTGTAAGTACACTGTACAAACATACAAATTCCGGACCTTCATGCTTTCATTGTCACTGCAATTCATATAGGAAAGTTCTAATCGGAAAACAGGTACAAATTAGTAAACATCAAGCATAGATCCCTAATATTTGCAGTATCCGTCAGTTCGGAATGTATCCCTAGACAGTAAAATCTCTACCTACCTTCAATATGACATCCATCTTTCCAGCAAACCAACCGACTTGAAAGCACAAGTCATTTGTGAGAACCACCTGGTCCAATGTTTTGCCAGGGATGAAGTTGAAGAGTCGAGCCATATATCTGTGTGTGCTATTATCTGACAGAAAAAAACAACAACAAAGAAACATTTATACAGGTTCAATTTCTATCTCACTTGCATCTGGAAATGGACCACAGTGTGAAATCTTTTCGATACATGTACTTTACTGGGAATTTACATGAAAATCACTGTATACTGAACCTGGTACATGTTGATCTATTTCATATTTTAGACTTTTAAAGTCCAACCTTGTATCTTACCGTTTAATAATGTCCAAATAGATACACAAGGAGCATAATATCTATGATCTGGTCATTGAATATCACCCTCAATTGCCAATATTACCGTTTTTTTTCTTTTTTTTTTTAACTCGAAAAAAAAAGAATAAAATATAATATAGCAAGTGCACAAACATTAAGGATCAAAGCTCCGCAAATTCACCTGAACTTAAAAACCAAACGAATGATTATAAGGAAACAGAGGACAGTCCCAGCAAATATGTGCAAGCTTGTACAGGCTGTTCATCATATGGTTGAAGACAGACGGTGTGGTACAAAATTATTGATCAGCTAAAAAAGAAACCAAACTGCAAATTTCATACCATAGGGCTATTCAATGACGATAAAATACAGATGACTCTTCAGGAAGGATTTTTATCACTCAATATCGGAGATATCTGATAAGAAATCCTACATTCAATTTCCAAACAAAGCAAAACTGTCATGCATACAGGGAATCATTTGCAAGACATAACCTAACTATTTAGCTTGGCCTCGTGAGACGTTTGAAGCTGCCCAAATCCCTCAAAAATTGCAGAACTTCGCATTCAACACAGAAAAACACATAATATGTGACTGTTGGATGTTTGCAAGTCTGATGTTAAACAGATTTTAGATCGACAATCTGACATGGTAAACTACTGTCGACGGGAGATCTGCCTGGTATAGCTAGGTCTCCACTGATCTGCCCAGCGATCAAGAAGGAACTGAGGGCCATGCAATATCATAGAGCAAGGGAGACAACGCAAAAAGCAAAGTGAGAAAAATCAGATCAACAGAGTTACCTTGGCTTCCACTGCAGATATTGTACTAGGACACTTAAATACATCGGTAGATTCAATTATGAAAGAAACTGCAGCAGCAAACGGGGACAAGCAACGAATGTAACGAGCTATTTTAAGTGTCAACCAAATTACTTCCCTTCAAATAACAGGAGAAAAACTGAGTTTTTTCCCTTTATACAATGTTTGCCCGACACCTCTTATACTTGGCAAAGGGAAGCAACCAAGGTGGTTGAAAAAATGGCTCATTATCACAGAGACACAAGGGAGAATAAACATAAAACAGACTGTTTCAATCACATGCATAAACAAGAAGAGCCGTTGCAGTAGAAGTAAACTACAAACAAAAGCCAGACTGATTCATTGTAAGTTATCAGAAAACGTTCGGAGAGAAATCACAGGCAGATTAATACATCTTAGATACACGTTTTTCTTTGTTGTTGTTGCGGTTTTGTTTACTGTTATGTTTTTGTTTGTTTGTTTTATGTTCGTTTCTTTTTTTGTATGGGTTTTCCTCTGCCTACCTTGCGAGCTTGGATGTGGAAGATTCATTAGTTCTTGATAGCTGTTTAACAGTGTGGGAATCAGGCCGGGAGTGGGATATCCAGTTCTCTTGACATGGTTGATTATTTCAGACTGGATGGCTAATGAAAGAGAAAGATACATTTTATCAGTGATCAGAGTGCAGGGATTAATCAATCAATCAGTTTTATTCATTCGTGTCCTTGCCCATGAAAGGTTGATGACACCAGGTGTCTGTTTTATTTGCACGGCTGTACAGTGTGCCAAAAATTTTACTTATTTCTCTCTCTATCTATCGCCTATCTGTCTGTCTATTTGTACGGGTGTATGTCTATCAGTCTGCCTGCCTGATTGGTTTTCTACAGGCCTCTTGTTTTATCTTTTGGCCTGACTGTCTAACTATCTGTCAGTCAGTCAGTCTGTCTATCTGGTTATATCTGCCTATCTATGTACCTATAAGGTGGTTAGATTGTAATCCATTACTTCTCTCTTCCTTATAACTTCTGTCAATTTCATCTTTCTCTTTCTCGGTCTCCACTTTTACCTTCATGTCTTCATTATTGACAAATAATCGCGACATTATCTTCATATGCAGTCATGCTATTTATGTATTATATTAAATCTACATGTTCCTCTAAATAGATAGATAGACCAGCACACAGCTGGAAACAGACTGGGACGGGTGGATGGATGGACAGACAAAAAAAAAAAAAGACCTCAGACAGACAGACACATAGACAGACAGATGGACAGACAGACAGACAGATAAATCTACAAACAGCTAGATGGACAGACAGTCAAACAGACGTTACTATCATTGTTCTTGTTATACATGTCTGTTGAAATAGAGGCACATATGTTGGTTTGGCCACTTTGTAAAAACGGATGACGCCCGCATCCCATGGCATCTTCTAGTCGAAGAACTAGTGCGAGCGGTAACTACACAGATGATTTTCAAAGATCTCCGTAAAGGTGACCATTGGACCTTAGAATTTGGCCGCAGGCTGTAGACGGGAAATGACAGCATCTGAACACCTGAAGTAGAGATAGGCTGTGCAGCAAGACCTTTCTCAGTGTGATAAATCACTCGTACACCAAGACGGAAATTCTATAGAGCGCTACACCGCGATCTTCCAGCGTGTGAGAAATATGAAACGCAATAGAGCTTACCAATATCCCGGGAAATTCCATCGCCCCATGAACTTGGCCTTGCCTTGGCCGTAAGTCTGCATCACTTCTAGGCTTGTTCTTGTTACAGTAGTCAGGAAATGTATGACTAAACCTCTTCGGTATGAGTGATAGACTTAACAAATTCAAAGCTTACTATAACCAAGATGCCCTCCAAATAATAAAAGTAATAAGTAATGTTAATGATTTAATTATGCCGGAAAACGCCTGACCTACTTCCGGCCAGAAATCTCGTCGTTTTTTTTCTGAAATCTTATGTTCTACTATTCTGATGCATCCAGTTTTCGCTTCCTACATTGGTTTCGCTCACTTTTATATACATGATTGTAGTTCCTTCTTTGTATTGCTGAGTGTTGGCTTAGCATGAACTTTGCAAATATCTGCCCTATAATGCTAAGAGTTGAACTGGGTTCTGTTCAGCAGTCAAAGACTGAATCTTACAATAGCCCTTTCTTTGTATTGAATTCGGGACCTGAAAAAGTTATACTAAATACATATCACCCATACGATATCAAATTCTAAACATCTGCTTGATCAAACTTTTTAACCCGTAGACGTATTCAACCGTGTTAGGCGCAAATATAGTCAAACTCGTATTGATGCACTGCTAACTTCCAACACAAACAGAACTAACAACATGGTCTTTTGATACTGACGAATGTCGACAATATTATACACACCTAGAACTTCAGGCTTGGCTGAATCCAGGGAGTTGATAACTTTGAAGACGTAGCCACTTGAACAGACAGATGCTAACTGTGAAGGTCGAGGCGAGGCAGGGATGATGTCCACATGGAAGTTCTGGTCATCATAACTGACCAGCTCCTTATGTACTGTCACAGCAAGACCGTAGAGTTTGCGCACCAGTGGGGGAATATCGGCGGGGGACAAGGTGGGTCTATGTACTGCTGCCGACATCTGAAAACATCTTGTCATCAACAACAACACACACACATTCATTCTACACTAAATTAATGCATCAGTTAGGACAACAAGGGCACACTTGTACACTTATTATTACTATTACTTGGTTGTACTGTATCTCAACATACGTTGTACCAAGGTATTTCACTGACTGCTCCCCCGCGGGAGCCCGGGGTTTATAAGTAGGTTCGCTGCTCCCACCTGCATATAGTGTAAACCCGCCATCGGTGGGATGTCTCCCATGGAGTGCCATCCTCGACGTTCCAGGGGAGACATCTCTTCTCTTTCTCCTTGCTACTGTCCTCTGTTCCGCTCTCTTTCCTCTCTTCTTCTTGACGTGTAAATATCTAACCGTATTTGACACAATATAGCCGTGATCGTGCTGATGTGTCGTTAAATCCCAACACAAACAAACAAGCAAATCAGTGACTGCACTCAGTCATATAGACTACATATTAAATTACTGATGCATTTTTCTAAGGCATCAACACACTTGGTGTTGTGTGTGCGTGTGTGTTTGTATTTGTGTGGGTATACGTGTGCGTGCATATTTGTGTTTGTTACTTGGTTTGTTTGTGTGCTTTATCCTTATAATGTAATATTATACAGGGTGTCCCTAAAGTTGTAATAAACTAGTATCATGGTTACACTGTAAGTATTTTAAATATGTATCACATGGGAAAATAACAGTCTTCCATTTGTCCAGGGTAAGTATTCCCATAAATAGTTCCTTTGAAAATGTTATTTGATATAACTGTTTTAGTATGCCTTTTTCATAGAGTGTTCTCAGCCCAATTGTATCAATGTGACTGAACGGTACGGACACCTTGTAGGTTAAAAACACAATATGAGATCAACTTAATAAAAGAAAACAGAGCATAGTCGTCAGAGATGCTTCGATCATCACATCAGTTGGAAAAGTATAATATAGTATGAGAAAAATTTAACCTCACACACAATACCAGAAAGCGTGTATGTTACGAATTATCATGGGTGACGCTCAGTAACCCACATCAGTTTGTAGACTGTGCCATTTTCGCTTACCCATGTGAGTTACTCTCCTTGTCTAACATAACTAGATACGCATCTGCTGTCAGTTTAAGCTGACCCTCTCAGTTTGGCTCTTGGCCGAGAGCCGTTCGTGATTTGCATTTTTTTTTTTTTTTTGGTTTTATTCTCTGTCTATTATCAGACCCCCTCCTCCACCCCCCCCCCCCCACACACACACACTTGAATAGCTATGGCAGACCACCTGAGACGCAACGGGCGAGAAGCTGCTCACGTGCCGCCAGTTACGAGCAGAAACTTCTCGCTCGTCGTGTCTCTCATCCGTTTCTCGTATGATTTCTCCTCTCATGCCACTTCTCTTCCCACTGTCGGGTAGTGGATTACTTCCCCGAGCAGCCAAGATCAAGGCATTGCTTGCGAGAAACGAATATTCGGCTCATCTCGTGCCCACTCCTAGCAAATAGTAATGGCGGATCACCAGTTTCACCAATGTTGATTAGGCTACTGCCCACAAGAACACGGTAAATTCTGTGTTTCATAAGATAGATCTAAGCAGAGGGAGCCAGCCAATGGATTGGAGAGGCGCTGGACATTAGCCCATATGCTCTTTATCAGAGAGGCGCCGGACAATAGCTAATAAGCTATTTATCAGAGAGGCGCCGGCCAATAGCTTCTTTGTAATTAATAAGAGATTCTAGGTCTAATTTATCACCATGACAAAGTAATGATCACTAAAGAATGATTAGTAAAATATTGGGACCAATATCAGTTTTGCTTGTCATAAATCTTTTTTTTCCTTCTGAAAAATTTCTTTGTTTAGACTTATCACAGCGGCACAACAATATGCAACATTACATGTATTACACAATTCTAACACCATACTACAAGATTTTTGGATTTACTGAAACCGCTGGGTTATTTCTTCTATATAGCAAGACAGTCAGGCTGACAAGTCAGTATCAGAGGCAACCACTAAGGAAGAATGATTGACCACACCGCGCCTTGATAGTACAACAATGCAAAGAGCCCTAGCTATGGGATCGGCTACTGGCTAGCCGGGGCAATGATGCAGCACCAGCAAGAGCAGCAGAGACAAGATCTAATTAGAAATAGTAAGGGACCAGGATTTTATAGAAGTGCTCGGCCACCTTCATAGAAAATATGAGAAGCAAGAAATCGCTTGCCTGGGTAAACTTGCGCCGAATCGCCACTGCGAGTAAGCAATCTTGAAGGCACATAGTAAATACGGCAAATATAAATGTGTAGAAGCAACCCAAACGACACAAATTTTTTTTATAGCAAGGACAAAATGGCTTTAGCAAGGACAAAATGGCTTCAGCTTGCTAGACAGCAGTTTACCTAAATTTCTACTATTATTGAAACTTAAAAGTAGGACAGGTATAAAGTAAAAATAAGAGAAGACCAACTGACGGTGAATACTATTACCTCTTCCATCAACTAAAAACACATACAGAGAGGATTCATTCTATACATGAATGAAAATACATTAGCAGGTTTTGGAGGACACAGCAAAATAGAGAAAGAGCTACAAAAAAACAAAAAAACAAATAAAACTTCGAAAAAAAAGAAAAAAAAACCAAAAAAAACTGAAACCTATCGACTGTAAAGCACATTGAAAAAACAATGTTGACAATTTGACAGAAAGGACAAAGAAACTATGGACCATGAAATGTGAAGCCCTCTCTAGTGCCTCCTGGGGGGCTTGTTCTTGGGTCTCAAATGTGGCCTTGGCGCCTATATTTGCTAAATTTTGCTAATCTAATATACTCTTGTTGAGAGATTTCCTTTCTTTCACTTTACTAAATCCGCATGAGGAAGGTCTCTAACCAAAGTCCGATGATTTTTTTTTTTTTTCCAGCTGATCATGGACAAGGTAACCAAACATATCATAGCTTGAAAGTCAACAAAAAAAATTGTATGGATACACACGGAAATGTAAAACATTTCTCGAAAGTGAACATGAAGAACATGTTCTAATTTATACACACTCTTTTGCTTGACAAATTTTCTCATCCAAATTTCTAGGTGGGGAAGCAGTCACACCGATGGGAGTAAAGATGTTGCAATGGACCTGTAAGTTTAAAGAGAAAGAGTGGCAAAAAAAATGCAGTAATAGCTGCAAATTGCAAAGGATGGACAAACAGGCACCTGTGACCATTTGTAAAATGAGAAGAACAAACTGCCAAATCTATATAGCCAGTTGTGCTGGACAGCCACATTTCTATGTCAGCAGGTGTTTGCTATGATGACAGTCTGTTTCACAAAGACAACAGCAGCCAAGTTCTCACTAATGTGAACAGGTAAGTTCATAGTGGTGATAGCAGGCAGGTTTGCAGTGGTGTCAACAATCAAATATGCAGCGACAACAGCAGGTAGTTTGCAATGATATCAACAATGAAATTCACAGTGATGATGATAGGTAGGTTCACAGTGATGTCAGCAAGCAAAGTTCAGTGATGACAGCAGGCAGGTTTGCCGTGACATCAAAAAGCAACAGTCACCTTGTCAATGAAGTTCAAACCACACTTGGGTCCCATTTGAATGGAATGCAATTGGCCAGTTGACCTCTTAGGAGGCAGTCAGAACCTGAAAAGAAATTATTTAGAAGACATGAGAACACCACTAAGGCCAAATCACTTTTTGTCTTAAAATAGAAAGTGGCACAAAAGTACCATCTATTGATGGCACTGATGACATGCTAGGTCCCTCCATGTCTAAGAAATCTGTGTTTGAATACAACATGCCCTGTACAACAACATAGAAAAGTAAATAGGTTTTTGCCCATTTTATCGACATCAGCATAGCTTAAACTTGTTCTCAGTCTTCATGTATAATCAGAAAGATTTCAGGCAGCTCAGACATAGTAGAAAGTCTTATATGCTTATCTATGACTCAAAAGTAAAGCCACTGCAGTTGGTGATTAAAAATTATAGCTTGAGTGACAAACATAATATCTTTGCAAACACCTAAGAGAGAAAAACAGACCTGCCTATCCTCACAACAGCGAAAGAGGGATAGCTGACTCAAAAAGGAGGTAAAATCAAGGAAACAGAGAAAGTCTAATATCTTTATAGGAACTGCATTCATAAGCGATTATCGACAGTTCTTAGTATCATTATGTATCACACAACAAAAAAATAGAGCAATAGCATATGAACTTAACATTCCATATAAATATTTCATACCTAGATCTTACATTCTTTCAGACTCATAATATAATGGTAATTTAGTTTCTGACATGCAGGGATTTGATGCATTTTACACTATGCGCAAAAGCCTAGAAATGCAATGCACAAATTTCATTCTTGTGTGCAGTCTTCTTTATATTTCCTAAGGGCTTTCAACTTTATAGCACCACTTCCCACCTTAATCTGACTGACTGCGTAGATTGTACGGACTCGAGGAGTCAGGCAATGGAAGTGCAAGAACAAGCTGACTGCAGAAAAACACACAGGATCTATCCGGATATGGCAAAGCCAGCCGAGGCACACCAATAGGAACAGAAAGTCAAACAGATGGGATTATAAACCAATTTACTAAAATAAAAAATCTTTGCACAATGCAAGAGCAATATGAAAAAAAAAAAAAGAAAAGGAAGAAAAAGACAAAAAGAGCAAAAGAGACAGAAAAATAAGATAGAAAGGAAAAATTTTTTAAAAATCAGCTCACTAAAAGAAATTCACAATTTTGGTTTATCCTACATGTAAACTGCAAAACCTATAGCGGTGAACAACTCAGAATGCACAACATGGACAAAGATTTGCCAAAAGTTCTTAAAGTTAAGTTTTATCCTACCCACAAAATTCATGAGCTGACCAGACAGTCACTGACCAGCTGATTTGATCAAAGCAAGGTAAGGCAGAACAATCTGGGTTGTTGGTCAGCATAAATCTCCTTGCAAGCTGTTGTGTTGTCGCACTCCACAATGTCCAGTTCCCAGTGAACGGAATCTGCAGTTACAGCCAAACACAACCAGCTCTATTCACACATAAAGTATTGGTAAGAGATCATCATCAACCTGATCCCAGGTGGAGCATGAGAATTCTCTATGAACAATCTCCAAGGGCACCTGTAATGGTGGATTTCCCTCAGTTTTCCTCCAAAATGAGTTGAATCTTCTTTATCTCAGTTTTTACCCTCAGATCTCCAAGTATTCCTTAGCCTGCCTCTGGACACAGGCCATCTCTGAACACTTGTTTAAGATTTTAAGTTTAAAAAAAAAAAAAAAAAAAACCGGCATGGATCTTGAATATGCCATTCCATTTACCAGTAGCATGAGGAGAAAAGTAGTAGATATACCTACTGTCAAAAAGTGAATGATAAAATATATTGAATTCTTATTTTTAAGTTGCTATTATAATTTGCGGCAAAGTCAAAACTACCATATGGCCTGTCTCTCATGGGAAGGCAGAAGACAAACATCGGCTTGTAAATGTGGCTACAAAGGTATAAATTAAAACCTGCACTCAGAAGGTTAATATCTCAGCCAGCAGTTGTCATGGTTATGGACAAAGGCCAGGACAGCATGTTCCATCCAGTATTCATCAGTGATGTGGTGCCATCTTTTCCCTTGTCACAGAAAACCCCAGAATATATAATAAATTTTTTTACTGTCATAAGTGTCTTCCAAAGAATGTGCTTTCTAGAACATCTCCAAACCAAACACTATTTCATACGAAAGGAAAAAGTACATGAAATGTGACTCACAAAATGCAAAAGATGAAATTCAAAAGACCTTTTGAAATACACATAAAACAAGTTGGACAGTTAAGAAGTGCTCTTTATATACTTTACCCTAGACTTGAAGTGCTAAATTAGCAGATGACCTGTGTCTTGTCACAACAATCATAGATAGTTCAGGTCTGATGACTTAGGAAGAGCAAATAAAGTTTCTGGCCATCTTAAATTTTCAGTACAAGATGTACTAAAATGACAGAGATGGAAAAGTACATATCTTTTTAATATGATGCAATGTCTGATGAAAAAATAGGCAAAGATGTGAAAGTGATAAAGGTATAAAAAAAAAAAAAAAATCATACACAAAAAAGTGCATATCTATATAATAGGCTTATATAAATATATATACACATTACACAATGTCTGATACTGTGATGAAATACATGCAAGAGATATAAAAAAAAACAAAAGAAAAACCACAGATCTCCCTGGTCTACCAAGTGCTGAAATCTTGTGCGTCCAAATCAATGAAGGCTGAGGGGCTGACCTTCCAGAACACTTCTGATCACCTGAAAAACAAGAATCAAGCATGTGCAAAACTATGTGCTCCCTTCATCTGTAAGTTAGAGTATGACATCAGAGCACAGCATATCTGTGCAGGAGGATTCAGATTCATGTGGCTATGCCAATGTCTAGTGCAAACTTTGTGAGAGGAAGTTTCACACCTATTACCTGAAAGCACCATTAATTATATGACTGACATAAAAAGTGGCGTCACATTTATAGAGTTAATGCCTTTACTAGCTATCAGATTAAGGTAAGAATTTACGTTGGTGAGGGTTAAAATTGAATACTGGTGCTATAACTAGATGGGATAGAATTTAATTTTACAGTTACGGCTTGGATTAGAGATAATACTGGAATATAGTGTGATATAATCTAACAGTTCTATTAGTGGAGGCCAGAAGTGTGAGCGATGCCTCAATCTAGATCTATATCGCTATATAAAATGATTTTTAAGTTTTATGAGTTCTCACCTATCCACCACATGACAGGTAGTAGATGGATGGAGGCACAGGGCAGGCGGGAGTCTTGGAATTGGTTAACTTTTTGCTATGCCTGACAGGAGATAAAAGTTTACATGTAAATATCTGCAAGGAAAGCCACAGGAATGAAAAAATTGCCATAAATCTGCATTCGCAGAAAAATAATCCATACAAGAATTTACACCAAGGTGTAAGTCGTATGATCTAGAAGGTATGAAAGCAAGACTCTCAGTAAAGACACACAAAGACATCTAGAATGAAGCAGCTGAAATGTGATACTTCAGAAGAACACGGAAAATATCTTGAATGAGAAAAAAACTAATCTCAGCTATATCTATTATTGAAAATGGCCTATAAAAGGGCACTACCATCTGACTGCGGTCCCCACGACGACCTGGCACAAATCGATTACTGTAAAATGAACTAGACCAACCCCTGGCCCTAACCTGCTGGGACCCTCAACTGTGCATACCGCTGAGGCAATAATCGCAGTATCGATATAGGCACTAGTTCATTTTACAGAAATCGATATGTGCCAGGTTGCCATGGGGCCGCAGTCAGACGGTAGTGCCTATAAAAAATTGCCCATCGAAACTATCACAAGGAGGCAGTGGAAGGTTTTTTTTTTAACACAAGCAGGAAAAATGGGCTGGAAAAATAAATATGTGGAAAAACAGAAGGGGAGAAAAAAACCGAGGCAGACACGGAGCAGCTTATAAATTTATTGATAGCTTGAACGGTTAAGCTTGCACAATCTACAAGTACAACACATTCCACAACATCGAGCCGATAAGGAATGTTTGATCTAGACCTGACCCCTATACGGAGAGAGGGAGACAAGCAACTTTGAAAGGAAAATCTCTCGAGCTAATAAGTTCTCCAAAACTGTGAAAAGTCCTACAGACAACTAAGCAGTGTCTAAAAAAAAAGACCCACAATGTTGGTCCATCAACCTTGGCACAGCTTTAGCAATAAACTAGCCAGTCCAACAAAAACTCGTGACAGGGAAAATGATGTTCCTCAGAAGAATGCCTGGAACATCTTGGTAGAAAATGGGACTTGTAGTCTACCAAATCTGATTGATTCACACATCCTAACACAAGAATACCGGTGTCTAGATCTAGACTCTAGATCTATATAGATAGATCTTCTATATTTCCTTTTTTTTTTTTTTTTACAATCTAAACTCTGAATAGCTTACTATTCCAGTAGGATGAAGGGAAACCAAGACATAATTCATTCCTGTCTGACACGATGAAAATATTCTAAACCACAAGAGAACTGATAGGCTAGATCTAGACTAGATTTCTAGATCTAGATCTAAATATAAAACTGATGCAATTCAGATGTAGATCAAAATATCAACGCAGGAACCTCTTACCTTCACCAACAAAAAGGGAGCACCGAGCCGCTGTGAGGGTTGTTGGAAAAGAACAAACGTTGTCCTCATTTCGCCTTTCACTTCAGCTACCTGCCGACGGCTATTTCGGACGAACAGCCGCTCAATAAAGTGATAGGTTGTCACCATGGTCTTGAGTCGTCGTACAGTGATTGGTCAAATCACAAATGTTGTTGATCATGACATGCTTTTGTTTCTCGTGCTCTCGTTCACAGTTCATAACCGTTGCGTTTTCCGCAGTTGAGTAAGGTAGCCAGATTATGCTCAAGTCTAGGCCTAATGCCAACTAAATTATTGTGAAAAAGATGCCAGAATTCGTAAAGCAGATGTACATGACAGTAATAAGCAGTCAAGTGCGTAATAATTATATCATGTGTATATATTATATATATATAGGCCTATATATTGAATCACTGTGAATTTTATAAAACTTATCTGTTGTTGGCCTGGGCTACAGGAGGACTAAACAATTCATGTGTTTTGAAATTTTGTATTATTAAGTTCAGTCGCTAATGCAGAGACCCAGCCTGTGTTGTTTCATCAATTAAATTGCTCCAACAGCGTTCAAATAGCTAGCCGTTATGTAAATTATTAAGCTGTACTTGTAACTGGCGTTAATTTTTTTTTTTTTTTTCAGAAGAGAGAAACGCAAAATCAATCAATCAAATTGACAGTAACTGAACATAATTCCTGCTTGAAAATATTCATTTTGCTCCGATATAACCACCCGCAGAAGGATCAAAGGCGTGATTTAAACGGATCATTTTGTTGTAAGCGCTTAATGTTGCAAAGAGGATGACTGACATTCTTTTCAATGACAAAAAAGCCAACTATACGTACACGGATGATATTCGGCGGGATGAAACAGGTGAATTATTTTGACCTTGTAACTTTTTATTTCACATATTTCTCATGCTTATTGTGCATTTCAATGTTCCAAGCTTTTGAGGAAATCCTTTTTAAAAAAAATTTTAAAATTCCACTTTCAATTTTCCAGTGTCAGAACTCAAACCGATAAATGGTCATTTTCATACATAATTTGTCACTCGTAAATAAGTAAAACTATGAGCCGATCGCACTTTTCTTTCATATTAAGTGTAATCAAGACCAAACTCAGGTACGATCAGTTTTTTCAGACAAAAAAGTCGTCAGGGTACACTAGAAAGTGGAAAGGCCTGAGGCGCAAACTTGTAGAACTCATGCACCAACCCTTCCCCATTTCACACCTCACCTGTCACTCATGGCTCCAACTGAGTATGATGCACTGTGAAAGGGTGTCGTGTACTATGTGCATGTGTGAGTCTATTGATTGATTTCTTTGCCATTTATAGCCACAAAACCATGGTATCAGAGGATGGATTGGCCTGTGTCTTTTCAATCACAGACTTGCAAGCATTCAGTCAAATATTAAGAAGTCAATAGGCATTCTTCAGTTTCATACTGAAAATAAGATCTGTCAACATGAGCTTAAAATTGACTATAAATTTATAATAATCTAAGGCTGCTAATTCATCGATCGAGACATGTCAAAAACATAAAAGAACAGATCTGTCGCCACAGTTAAAAAAGGACATCTGATACATGAAGCTGATGATGGTTATTAAATGAAAAACTAACAATCTAGAAGAACTGATTGAACAAAATTTTAACTCTTCACCATTTGCACCCAACAGAATGCATACAGGCAACGCCAATGAGCTGCAAAGAGTTTTGTCGGCATGGCTTATGCAAGCTAAAGCATTGCCACATCAGTTGATGGTCTATTGCTTGTGGAAAAAGACAAATTCTTTTGCAAAGAATATGGGCCTCGAGTTTTCAACAAACCCAAGATGGCTTGCTTTAAGCAATAAAAAGGCATTGGTTTTAGACAAATTTATGAGGAATCAGCCAATGCCCTAACAGAGAAGGTAAATCAGTGGATTTTGGTGACACTGAAACCTCTGCTCGACAGAATATCAGCAAAAGATGTGTATAATGCAGCTGAAACAGTCTGTTTTTGCAGTGTCTACCTGACAAGGCATCCTGCTTCAAAGGTGAGGATTGTTAAGGGGGAAGAACTTCAAAGTCTTGCCTCTCTGTTCTTGTTGCTGCAAATATGGACGGCTCTGATAAACTGCCACTGTTGGTCAGTGAGAAATGGGCAAAACCAAGGTGTTCTAAGTCCATCAAAGAACAAGTGGACATGGCTGACTAGCGCTATTTTCAAGAACTGGGTTTGAAAACTAGATGCCAGGATGCACAGACAAAGAAGAAACATTCTACTCATCACAGACCATTGCCCTGTGCATCCACACTTGGAACACCTGCAGGCTATCAAACTTTTTCTTCCACCACACACAACCAGCCTCTTGTTTGTGTTGGGGTTTAATGGCACATCAGCACAATCATAGCTATATTGTGCCTAATCTTGTCTCTTCTTGAGATTCTGTCCCTTTCAGCATGCCTCACTGTGTCTTCATTGTATCAAATACAGTAATATACATTCAAGAAGAAAAGAGGAAAGAGAGAAGGACAAACAAAGAGCAAGAAGAGAGAGAGAAGAGATGTCATCCATGGAATGTCGAGATGGCATTCCATGGAAACATCTACTGATGGCATGCTTTCACCACCTGCAGGTGGGAGCTGAGAACCTACTTATATACTTATATAGATCCAGCCTCATTTACCTTCAGGACCAAGGGATAATTGCATCCTAAAAACAAACTACCACATCGTTCAACAGTTATTAAATGCACATGGAAGGGTAGCTGAAGAAAAGCTGAAGAACTGTGGGACACCTTCAGCATTTCAATTTTTGATACTTCATTTTAACTGAGATCAGAGTGGAGAGATGTGTGAGCCACAACACATTGGCACACTGCCTCTGCCCATGCTGGATTCACTTCAAGTTCAACTGGCTCTTTCCCCACTGTCAACATCAAGCTTACACTAAGAATCAGTGCTTGTAGCTATCACATCCAGCCCGGAAGAGGGTTGAAAGTTTGCAAACTTGCTTACCTGACTATAAGACATTTTTCCTTCCAACATGGCCACTGATGCCTACTTACAATTAGACATCAAACTTCTGACCACAGAGGCATGAATTGAAACTTTCAAAAACATGACAGACCCCAAGAAAATAGACAATGACGATGGCAAGACTGGTGACGCAGAAACTAAGGAGCCTGAATTCCCACTGTTTTCGACACCCATGCCGCCCTCACAGCTATCAAGAAATTTCTTCTCAGAGATAACAGAGTCAATGTATGACCAACTAAATGAACTTGAAAATTTTGCTACTGCTGCCACATTTTGCGGTCATCAGCAGAGAAAAATTGATATTTTTTTCACGTCAGTAGCTTCCAAATAAGCTATTATCAACAATGTCTTTGAAGAGTGTAATTGTCTTGAAGACCTCTGTATGATCTGAGTTTCGACAAATCATTTTAATCTCTTATTACTTTTAATTTATGACAATGAATTTGTACAAATAATCCAACTGTTTAAACATCACGTTTCATAGTTTTACTGATTTTCCTTTTACTGTATCGTACATACATTGCATTTTCAGTTTCATTTGACTTGTGGATGTACTGATTCCAATCTAATTATATAAGCATGCATAGATGTGTATGCTACATTTTTCTCTTCTTAAATTTTAGTGTTATTTTTGTGAACTGTTATATATGTTCTGGCCACATATGTTCTGGGCACTAAAAAGAAAAACAAAATGACACAATCATACAGCCACACATACACATGTATATACACCTACACAAAAAAAATGAAGTGGCCTGTTTCCATTCACTTTCAAGTGATCAGTCAGATCTACAACACTGATAGTATACACAGACAGACCTTAGTCTTTTACTGTCTAGTGTCCTAAAGTACTTCAAATCATCACCAAGGAACAATCAACCAGATCCCTCTGCTGTTCAAGTTGTCACAAACCAATGGCCTATAACTTGCAGCATCACTCAAAATGGTACACACAACGGTGTCCTTGACAGACAAAAGCCAATCAACCACCAGATCCACGACTGCCACCCATCAGTGGTCAACTTTGTCCTTCAGCAACATAAACCAGTGTTACCCACCTGACCCTCAAGCAACATCAAGACTAACTCAGCCGTATTCCTCCACTATGCAAGCCAGTAGTCAGTCAGTCTCAGCTAGAATCAGCCTCTGCTCAACTAGATGTTTTGACAGATGAGCACACATTATGTATGTTGATAAACAGTCAAAGGCTGAAAGGAATGGAAGCAGAATTCCAGAAAACATCGAAGAGAAAGATGGGAAGTGAATATGTCAGCTGCATGCCAGCAAAAAGATTTGAAGATCTTGCTCCTGCAAGTCTAAAGGCACTAAATGTTCCTGAGTTTTCTTTTGACATCAGGAATAAAATTTTCCTTCAAGTATGGTCACTTATTTGAAACCAAAAAAAAAAAATGAACAAAATTTATGGATTAGTTGATAAAACGTGTCGAGAGGAGAAAAACCAAAGGTATAAAGCTTTAAGGAATACTGCTTTTCCATATTCTTTCAAAAGGAATGGACAAAAGCTGCTTGTTTGCCACACCAGGTTTTTAGATACCACAGGTCTCAAGTACTTTGTTCACACGTGTTTCATATCTAAAAATGAGGACACAAATACAATCTTCCCCTTTACTGGATAAGCAAGAGATACCAAAACTGGAGAACTAACAAAATACAGCAAGAGGAGGCTATACAAGAAAGCAAATGAAGCCCATCGCCATAAAAATAGTTTGAGGACTGCCTAAAATGCCTGCCACTATTACAGAAAGTTCTGGCAAAATTTATCTCAAAAGAAGGATGGGTTACAAAACTGGCACCGTGTTTCAGGGTGAATGTTTGACCATAGCAGATTTTTTTACTGCAAGCTTTGAAACATAAGGACGACGACAAAAAGAATATTGCAGAGCAAAGCCAACAATGAGAGTTTGCTGCATTCTGCATCAATGCAGTTATGTACTTTACAACAAAGCTATGTGTCCACAATTTTACCATCTAAGACTTGGCAACTACAGATGTTACCTGCTATGTGTGGAACGAAAATGAGGGTGAACTGTCTGCAAATGAATTCACAACCTGCATGTTTGATTACCTCAAACAAAGACCAGAGACCAAAAAAATTACAATGATGGCTATGCAAATCAATACTGTAATAACAATTCTTGCCAATGTGATCCAGTATTTTGTGGAAACAAATGTCAAAAGTCCAAAATCATCTAGTGAAAGGAACCCATATGGATGTGGAATCTTTACACAGCCGCATTGAAAGGTCTGTCGAAGGTGTATCAGTAAATGTTCCACATAATTAAATCAATGTGACAAAATCAGCCCAGAAAAACCTCAGGCCTACAAGTGTAAAATACCGACACCATGACTTTTTCAAAGCTTTTTTTTCCAAATGCAGACATTATATTATACCAGCATTTATCCAGGATGTAAAGCTGGAAGCATATTGGTGACTGACATTTACAGTCTACTCTATACTCCAGCCACTGAAGATGGACAAAAACATGTAATGCAGTACAAACTACACTTCAGTGATGAATAAAAGACCTCTCTCATCCTCCTGGGAACTTCAAAAGCACATTTTTTTGGAGAACCCAGTGCACTCCCCCAAAAGAGACTAAAGATCCCTGCTTCAAAATTCACGAGCTAAAGAGGGTCACTGACGAAGACTGCCATGCATTCCATGACTCAGTGTCTCATCAAAAATGATTTGCTAAAGTTGTTTGTGTTGGGGTTTAATGGCACAAGAGCACGATCATGGCTATATTGTGCCAAATACAGTAAGATATGTCTACACGTCAAGAGGAAGAGAGGAAAGAGAATGGAACAGAAGGAGCAAGAAGAGAGAAGGGGTGTCGCCCCTGGAATGTTGAGAATAGCATTCCATGGGAGACATCCCACCGATGACAGGCTTTCACTGCCTGCAGGTTGGAGCAGAGAACCTGCTTTTATATCCTGGGCCCCCCATGAAGGAGATTTGCTAAAGTTAACACACTGACACACAAACACAAAGGCAACAGGATCAACAGCATGCAGTCTTACAAATGAAGAACAGATAGAAGAATAGAAATGAGCCATTCCCAACAACAGCTCAAGAAGGCTAAAGACACACTCCAGGATGGAAAAGAAAGCCAATTCTAATTCAAGTCTACCACATTTTTAGGTGACTCTTACCCCAAGTGATGTCACCTGGAAAATTCAATTTTTGAGATACAACCATCAAAGACAACTCTTTGCACAACTTTATAGTAGTCAGAAAATAGTTATCTCTCAAACTTTGGCTATAGCTGACAGCTTCAGAAACTTCCACCAACCACCTAGCAGCCAAATCTCCATCCAGCTGAAGGGTGTTGTACAGTATGACTGTCCCTCAAGTCTTTGCTAGAACTTTCCCATTCATGTTGCATCTTACAGCCAAATATTCCCCCAGCTTCTGAACACATAGACTGGCTGCATATCAAAAATTGGCTGAAACTGAAAAAATCTAATAATATGCTGCATCTCCCAGCCAGGTCTTCACCCAGCTCTAGTGAGTACATAGATTTTATCTCAAATCTTGGCCAACACTGGAGGCTTCAAATTTTAATATGCTGCATCTCATAGCCAGATCTTCACCTAGCTATAAACAGTACATTAACCCTTTGTGTACCATAGACCGCTATAGCGGTCTGGCCATTTAGCTGCCGAAATTGCGCAACGACCACTATAGCGGTCTCACGCGGATGCCGGTGATTTATTGTTAAATGCCTAGGCGACAATGCGTCCTTGCCAACATGGCTTTTGTAAAGAATTTATCGGTGGTTTCCCTTTATGAATAACCCAGAAATAATTTTACCATCACCTGCGGTAAAAACAATAAAAACAGTCACCAACATGTCAGACGACGAAAGCTCTGTTTCTAATGTTGCTAGTGATGCTGATAGTGTGGATTCATGGGAATTGTTCGAGTACATTAATGATTCTGATGACACCAATACTAATGTTGGTGGAACGCAAGACAATAATGAAGACATGGAGATCAATTTCACTGATCAAGATGGTGATCCAGTGGATTTTGTTTTTTCTGACATGACAAACAGGATTCGTCAAGAGCCAGACAGAGCTGTGCCACTGCCTACTTTCACTTTTCATGTTTCTCAAAGTAAAAACCTTCTGCCGCCTGGGTCTACTCCTCTGCAGTCCTTCCAGAAATATTTCCCTGATACATATCTGAACACTAGAATACACTGACAACAATGCTGTAGCTAAGCTGCCACAGTCGAGGAAGTATCTGGGGAGGATTTGGACAAAACCGACACTTCGGGAAATGAAACAGTGCATTGGAATTTCATTCTTATGAATTGTGTGATCAACGCTGCCAGGAAGAGAATGCTGTGGTACAAAAAGAAACACTTGGCCCTTTCATACTCCTGGTATATGGGATCTCAATTTCTCATTCCATCACTATGCTGCAATCAAACACTTTATTCATTTCTCGTCAGATGCCGAAATGGCAGACCCTACATTGAAAACATGCCACATTATAGGACTTGTGACATACCTGTCTAAGGCTTTTGAAGGCGAATTTCATCTGGATCAAAACAATTGATGAAGCAATGATCCCTTTCAAAAGGAAACATTCCATGAAACAGTACATCAAAACAAAACCTGTGAAATGAGGGGTTCCCCATGTCAGATTGGGACACTTCGTATTGTTTCCAATTTTTGTTTTATGATGGTATAAGAAACATTCCCCAGCACTTGCTTCCTCTTGGAAAACAGGGATGGACAATTAGTAGACTGCTAGCAGGACTTGAACATCAAGGCCACATGCTCACCTTGGACAGGGGGCAGATTTCCCCAACACTTCTCTACCTGAGAGAATTTGGTTTCAGGGCTTACGGATTTCCAAAGGAAATTGTAGCTGAAAAGAAACAGCAAAGAGGCTCTTTAGACTTCAGGTCAAACAATGGCCTATTGGCTGTCAGGTGGTCTGATTCAAATACAAACCATCTGATTTCAAACTGCCACGACTTGGTTGAGGATACGGTACAACGCAGAGACAATATGGCAACAAAGTAGATGTAGGTGCCTGCACCTTAGTAACAGACTATAATATCTACATGAATGCAGTGGACAGAACTGATAAAAAAAGTTATCTGAAAAAGTAGGAAACAGTATAGATGGTCACTGAGATTTTTACTAAAAAGCCTTGCTTGGTCGATCAACAATGCCTATGTTCTTCACGAGGATCGACAGGCCTCTCCAGCTTCATACAGACTACTTGACTTCACAAAGACCTTATAACATCTTTGTCAGGTGAACAGAGCTTCTGAGGAGACCACCAACATCCTGAAAAGTCACAAACACCTTGACCAGTCCATTCTGCATATTCCCATCATAGCCAAAACAAAAGACAGGAAATGTCTAGTATGTGCCGAACGCCACAAGCGTTTCAAACAGCTGAGGGCCAAAAATCCAAATTATCCTGACATCCAGTCTTCTTCAAAAACAGCATATCAATGTGACGGCTGTGGTGCTGCCTTATGCATCAAAAAGCACAAGAATGCTGATGGAACAATCACACAGTCATCTTGCTGGAGAAAGTACTACGCTGTGAAGAAGTTCTGGAGACCACTACCTTGGGAGACCCCAAGACCAAGCCCTGCTTCAACCCCAGCCCCTGTTTGGGATTCATCTAACAGATCCTCTCCTGTGGCAGAGCCATCTACTGCCTAACAATTCCCAGACTTTATAAATTAGTCAGATGAAAGGCAATGATTTGTGCACGGTGTGAATTTTTATCCTTTTTTTTTTTTTTTTTTGGTTTTGATATGTCATAAAAAAAAAATTTGTGAATTTTTTTTTTTTTCAACGAAATGCTATCAAACTTTGCCAAAATCTATGAAAATAATGTTTATGAACTGTGAAATTATATCTGGATTTTACTCCTTTGTAGGAAACAGTGTGTGACAAAATTACAAAACACAGGTGAAAAATATCTAACATTTTTTTTTCATTTGAAAAAAAATTATTAAAATTCAAAATCATATCCTATTCTTGTGTTTTTTTATATAGAAAGTTTATTCATCCATTTCCCTTCAAGAAAATATATACTTTTATGGTTAAAACTGCATATGCAGACAATATATTAATTTATATCAGGCATACGAAAAATAGGTGGTGATTTCCCAAGGAGAGAGTCTTCTGGGAGCGCAAACTGGCCAGGCCCAGTGGTACACAAAGGGTTAATATCGTGGCATTTCAAACCCTGGCTAAAACTGACATCATTCGTGATTCATCTCAGAGCCAAATCTTTATCTAGCTATAGAGAATACATGGAATGACTGCATCTCAAACCCTGGCTATATCTGATGACTTCACATAATTATACTGTATCTCACAGCCAAATCTTCATCTAGCTATAGAGAATACATGGAATGATTGCATCTCAAACCTGGCTATATCTGATGACTTCACATAATTATGCTGTATCTCACAGTCAAATCATCTAGCTATAGAGAATATATTGAATGATTGCATCTCAAACCCTGGCTTAATAATTCTCAAAAACTGTGATGTTTTCTCCCCTCTCTTCTTTCCCCCTCATCTTTGCAAACTGTGCACACTGGACCATTGAATATGTGATGTATGAATCAATTCTGTCTGAATGTAGATATACATATATGAATAATGAAATGAAATTGTGTGCCCTTCCTTGAGCAGCCACAAGATAAAACTACACAATTTCTGCAACAAACAATGTGAATCTGATGCAGCAGTCTTATGACCCGGGAAAGAAGACATAAAAAACATTAAGCGAGTGGCGGAGAAATGGACAAAGCAAAAAAATAAAACCATACTACCTCTGCCAACTCCAGAATGAGAAAAAGTGTACGCCAAATTTTGATCCTAGATTCCATCAAAGAATATTCATGGCTATGACATGGATCAGGTATCAAAGAATTAAAAAAACAAAAGCAAACATGACTAAAAGCAGAATGATCCAACCGGACCAACATCTGAAAAGATTGTTAACTGCAACATTCCTTTTCATCTAGAAATGATATATTGAATTGTCTGGAATGGCCTGTCATGTTAGATATAAAATGTGGACTCAAAGGAATGGTAAAAAAAGGGAACTCAAGTCCATCAGGTGTGATTTTTTAGGAAGTTGCTCAGGATCAGTTGGACAGACAGAGAGACAAAAGAACATCAAACAAGTTTCTATCAACACATGTAAGAAAATTAAGATATGCAAGTTCTAAGCTACAGGACCAAGAAACAAATCGCATAATGACTGTTTTTCATGGCAAGATTTCATACAAAAAGAAAAACTCCTTGGGAATTATGACGAGAAGCAGTTCGGGGTGAAAGGGGGCTGACAAGGATGGAGAAGTGATCCACTGACTCTCATGATTAGTTCAAATTTCAGCTTCAAACAACTTGTTCAGTTGTAACATGATTAAAAGTGATTATGATGTTGTACGTGCCTATTTCTACCACAAGATGCATTGGTTCTGTACAAATGTAATACAATTTATGTAACATATCATTTGCGTGTTGTAAGATCGGATATTTTCTAAATTTTCTAAATTACATTTTTCCTTTAAATTCATCCCATGTTTCATATGTTGATCATATCCACAAAATTCAAATATCTGAAAAGTTTACTGATTTTGATTACATGAAAATCAGCTCCAAACCATTGCACTAAGATGAGATAAGCGCCTCTCCTGTCGATTGTCTGGGTTTATTGTGACAAATTCTGAGCATGGGCTGGTGATTATCGGAGATGTTCACTGGATAAAAGGAAGGAATAGTTCGATTTGTTGCTTATCAGGCCGTCTGGTCTACCACAATGTAGACAAACAAGGAGAAGGTGTGGCCAAAGGTATTACTTGTAATGATAATATTTTGTGGTGAAGACTTTCATTTTTACATCTTCTGGTGCTCTTCCTCTGCCATCATGTATGTCACCAGAAAGGGTCCGGGTATGGAATTAAACTCTGTAGAAGGAACTGATTGCCCTCGGAAGAGAAACCATATGGAAATAAAACCATATGGAAAAAAAAAATGGAAAAAAAAAGCCATACTCTATTACAAGTTACATCTGGAATGAGAAAGAGGGAGGATTGACAGCAAATGAATTTGCTTCATACACCTTGAAAACATCGACAGACATGAACTAATTGTCATACAGCCTATCAAAAATCATAACATCTTTCTAGCCAGTGCTCTGCAACACTTTGTAAATTCCACAAGAATCCACATACAGCACAAATAGCCTGTACGTGGCCACATGGAGGTGGGCAATAGAAGCAGTTTGAAAAGGCTCTTAAAGGATGCACAATCAATGTCCCCTATGACTATATGGATGTTATAGAACGTGCAAGAAAAAGGCCAAGTCCTTTTCATGTACATTATCTAAACCACGACTTTTCTCAATATTGCACCAAGATCGGCCCATACGATAGTATATGGCCAGGTTAAAAAATAGAAGACATGCACTGTTTCCAGCATGCACCAGAATGTGATGGAATAAAGAATACCCTCCATTACAAATAAAATTTAGTGACGACTTCAAAGGCATTCCTATTCCCAGACATTTCAATATCAAGCACCTCAAATGCCATAACTATTATGAGCAGTTGAAATTTCCAAGATCAAAATTCCAGCACCTCCAAGAACTAATCTATCATTGGAAAAGATTATCACCTGTTCTATGACCAGTTTTCACATAAATTATTGATTGTAGTGAACTCTGATAACATTATAATTGAGCTTCTTGTTCATTGTCAGAATACTTATTTGTGTTGTTGTTGTGTTGTGTTGGGGTTTAACGACACATCAGCACAATAACGGCTATATTGTGTCAAACACAGTAAGATACGTTTACATGTCAAGAAGAGAACAAAGAAAGCGGGACAGAAGACAGGAGCAAGGAGAGAGAAAGAGAAGAGATGTCTCCCATGGAATGTCGAGAACAACACTCCATGGGAGACTCCCCACCGATGATGGGCTTACACCGCCTGCTGGTGGGAGCAGAGAACCTACTAGTAAACCTCGGGCTCCCGCGGGGAAACTTCTCATTTGATCGAGTTTTTCATTAATTTTTTATTTATAGTGTATAAAATGAAATTATTGATTTTTCATTCACATTTCCCAAGGCTTAAGCATTCAATTTTCTAAAATCCAAATGATGTCCAGCTGAACAAACAAAGATAATATAGCAAACAAACAAAAACTCGCACACACAAAAACATCCTACTGCAACCTCATCATAATGGTGTGTAGGTGTCAGCAGGTATTTTGAAGAGTTTTTTCCTTAAGATTTTCAATAAACTTCAAAATACCAGATGAGTCAGAGGTAACATGTGGGGCTTTTAAGACTGGACAACTCGCATTGATCAGTCTGCCATGGTCATTGTCTGATCTAATCACAACGTAAAAATCTGATAATTCTACTCAAAATTTAAAAGTTGCTAAATATATAATAATTAATAGCCTGTGGCTATTGGCAAGCCCTCTCCGATAAATAGTTTATAGGCTATTGTTTGGTGCCTCTCTGATAAAAAGCATATGAGCTACTGTCTGGCACCTCTCCAAATAACAGACATAAAGCAAATGGAGCCCAATTTAATAAGACATATGGATTAGGCCTAGATCTAGATCTACTGGATTTCCAAATTACTTCTTACATGACATCGAGATGCCATTGGATCAACCAGAAATAGAGTAATATCTTTTAACAATTCTAAACGGCAAATGTGTTGTGCAAATTTTTTGACACTTAAAATAAGAAACGATTTTTACATGGGGACCAAATTAGCTGAGAGCAGTCCCAAGTTATATTAAATTTTACTCATTTTGTTGTGTCCAATCATAAAGATCTTGTGCTTCCATTTTTCTATATTACCAAAATCTGCACAAATCTTTTTGTTTTTTTTTTTTCTCTCGTAAGCCTGTGTCTTAATATCATCGATCTCCTGCTATCCACTTTATTGACATAGCCTAGGTTAAAATGTTTTTGTTCCCACATGCTGAATGTGGCCTCCAGAAGGCCATCTGGTAACTTTGTTGTCTGGTGAACACTTTGCACATACAGTAAAAAAATTGTAAATAGTAATCAGTACTTATAGTCTCATTTGAATGCATTGCGCGGTGGAAGAAAAGTTCATTGTTGTATAGTTATTGCATTGACTAGTGCATTGTAGTGTTTAGCTTGAGCCTTGACCAAGACCTAGACCTAAAACTGTTATGCTTGACTATTTCTGTGGTGTGCCCCAACATGGCCCTATCAGTCGAAGCTAAGCTTCCCTTATATGAAGATTTGGACTGAGCTATAAAAGCATTTGAAAATGAAAATTTTGTCAATCTTTATAAGAAAGAGTGCAAGAAGATAGATGTTATGAAAAACATCAGATTTTCAAACAGGATTGTATATATGCCAGCATAGTATATGCGTGTGTCAGAAATGGCGAGTACAGACCATGACAAACAACAGGCGAGCGACCAAACCAGTCCACATTTCACAGGTTGTGAATTCATGATCAAGTTGAGATCTTTTGATGGCGAATACCTTACTGTTACCCACCATGGTCAACATAACCATCAATGTCTGCCTGAGGAGTTCAGACATTATCCAACACAAAGGCGTTGGGACCTGCAACAGGCTGCAACTGTGAGACAATTGGTATCTTTGGATGCTAACAAAAAGCTAGTCAAAGCAAATACAGAGGAGGCATACAACAAAGTTGTGCTGAAGAAGGACATAACCTGTTAAGAAAACCGACCCTTACACAGCATACTTCAGAAATGGAAGAATTGGCTGATTTTGTGGCCCACAACTTGCCCAATTTATCAATGCATGTCGCACATAATGGAAAAAACGTGAGTGGAATATTTCTGCAGGACAAAGTCATGGAAGAAACTTCTGCTAAATTTCCCGAAGTTATTTTGGTTGATGCAGCATACAGTCAATTTACACAATATGCCTCTTTATTCCATGGTGGTAGTGGACGGCAACATGGACAACTATCCCATTTGCTTCTTTTTGGTGGTGCAAGAAGACGGGACCACTATACGCAAAATGTTGCAAATTTTCAAGGTAAGTGTTAACGTTGAATATATAATGTACAAAAAATATAAAAAATACAAATTTTATAAACATTCCAGTATTCACGTCGTTAGCAATTCCATAAAAAGTTATTCAATGTATGACTTGAATGTTATTTATTCTGTAGGAAAGAAATCCAAATTGGACTAACACTGAAATCATAATTACGGACAAAGACTTCATGGAGAGGTCTGTGTTTGAAGCTGAAATGCCTCAGGTGAAGATGCAAATCTGCCTGTTCCATGTATTGAGAACATTTTCCAGGGAAATAACCACCTCAAAAGCAAACATCACTGCAGAAGAAGAATCCGTCTCATGGAAACACTCCAAAAGATGACATACAGCAAATCTGAGCAGGATTACTTGATGCACATTGGTATGATAGCAGATTTTGGGGGTTCAGCGTCGAACTAGTTCCACCAAAACTTGCATCCCATTCGACATGAGTGGTGTGAGGCTTACAAGAACCGCACAAAGAACTTTGGCAACAGGACAAACAATAGAATAGAGATCTTATTCCAAAAAGTAAAATCTGTTGTTCCATCCCGAACAGACTTGAAAACTCTGGTCGAGAAATTATTTTGCTGACATCTTTACATCAAGAAAGATCACACAAACTAATCATGGACGGCATGAAAGTGAAAACCTCACTAAAAACTGTAAGCGAAGAAGAGGCATCTTACCATCCCTACCTCACACCAGAAGCATATAAGCTCATGGCAAATGAATTGAGATACACAGACAACATTAAAGTCATATCAGAAAGCATGATGAAGTGTAACAACCAGATTTATTCACCTGAGGGACACGAGTGGACATGTCCATTCGCAAGATCGTATAATCTTCCTTGCCGGTACATCATGGTCCTGTCGAAACAAACCCGTGGTTCAGTATTCTTGCCTGACGCTGTTCATTGTCGTTGGACTTGACAGTACTAGAATGGCTAGTTCTGCCAAACTAGGACGGTATCTCTGCCTCATCTATTCGTGGAGCAAAACAACAAAAAATTATGTCCGACAATCAAAAGTTCAGAAAAGCAAACCTGGCATTGAACACAACTGCCACGTTAATGGCTCAAATGGACATGTTGGCCTTCACCAGGAAGATGGACCAGATTGACGAGTTTTTGTTAATCGTCCAAAAAGGCAGTGAATTTGTCATTTGCGAAGTGACCATGGAAAATCAAGCTGTCGAACCTATCGGCAAGGAAATTCCAGCTGTTGAGCATGTCACAGAGAAAAGTCCAGCTGTTGATCATGTCATCGAGGAAACTCCTGCTGTAGATCATGTCAGCGAGGAAACTCCTGCTGCTGTTGAACATATCAGCGAGGAAACTCCAGCTATTGATTATGTCAGCGAGGAAACTCCAGCTGTTGAACATGTCAGCGAGGAAACTCCAGCTGTTGAACATGTCAGCGAGGAAACT
>JBCEWB010963493.1:0-15292 GCA_039654565.1 Peronia peronii | reverse complement strand
GTTGTTGTTGTTGTTGTTGTTGTTGTTGTTGTTGTTGTTGTTGTTGTTGTTGTTGTTGTTGTTGTTGTTGTTGAAATTCATATAGCCACTGGAGTCTAATAAGACCAAAAGAAAAAAACCTGCAAAAGTGCCAAGTATCCATCTGCGGCTGAGGGTTTATTATAAAGCATTTATGTGTCAATACCTTCTTACTCGGAACTGTAAATTTGCCAGAGACAGAAGATCTAGATCTGCTTGATTTTAAACTTTAGTTCAAAGACATGTTCATTTATTCAGGTCAATTTAAGACATATCTTATCGGTATTGTTTTCTTTTAAATTTGATTAATTTCGGCAGCGTATTTATGGACAGCTAGTCTCTACTGACAATACTTTTTTCTCTGTATTCTGCCCATGAGGAAGACTTAGTTCTACATTTAATCTTGATGAAAAGATCTTTTAAATTTTAGATAGACATAGGTTGAAGTTTTCACCACTATCTCTGTAACGACATAGTCTAGCCTCGTTCAGCAGCAAAAAAGAGTGTCTATAAAGTAAATTAGACAACTAGCAGTAGCAGCCCTGCCACTTTGTCATCAGCTCCTTGAGTTTATCAGACACACTGTACACATAACTGTATATTTGTCTCCATGTCAAAGACTGACCACCATTGGTCCATGTATAGCTTCTGTGATGGCCGGAAGTGTTAGGCAACAAGTCTAGGACACTGAGAATAGTGTTGTTGATCTGCCATCCCACCTCACTCAACTTTTGTTCAATTTGGTGAAGATTTACTGCATAAGTCACAGACGTAGAATTTAAGAGATGTTGCAACTGCCCCACTGCTCTCCTATATTTACGTAGATCATGATAAAGGCTTCCAAGTGGGTTCTGGTAGAGATTAAAAGACAAACAGATTAAAACAACAACTAAATTATGTAGGTTACATTTCGGCGGGTAGGTCTTAAGTCATGTTTAAGATACAATGATAAATAAGTTTTCTCCATCAATAAAGCAGAATTAAAAGAGAGTTTCATAAATTCAGTGGCAATCATGCTCTGCGTGGAACTCATAGCAATCAAACTGATCTAGTATAGTAGACATAAGTTCTACATAGCAACATGTCAGCAGAAGTGTAATGCATCGTCATTGCATTGAAACAGTGTAACTAGACTATCATTTTCCACTTTTTGAGATCTCTGGTTGCCAGATCATTTTGTTTGTGTGTGTTGCTGCTTCTGGACGCATATAAAAGGTAAATAAAGCCAAGTCTCAAAAATAGACAACTGATTCAGGAAATTCGAAAGGTTTGTGGGAGATTGAGAAGATGTTCCAAGAAGTTATTTTAATTCGTGTGGACGATTGAGAAGCTGTACCTGAGTTTTGAATTATTTACCTTTTATTCTATTTTTGTTTATGTGTTTATTTATTTATTTATTTATCTTCTTTCTGTGAACTATACGTTGTTTTACTGTATATATGTGTGATTGGCATGTCTCTCTGGTTCGATATATGTCCGTGGAAACTTGTTAGCATGTCTGTTTGCTATGGGAAAAGACCGCTATCTTGGATTATTCCCTATTTTTCAGAATCTATTTCTTGTGCTATTTCCACACCAAATCATTCCAAATTTTGTATGTCATTTTTAATATCCAATATCTAAATATCGATGAGAACAAATGAGAATCTCAGTGATATTTGTTTTGTTGTTTTTGTTTTTTTTCATAAATTTTGAAAATATCATAAATCAAAGATGTGTAAAATTATCATTTGATTTCATTAAAGATGTTTTCTCAAAACGTATAGGAGATACAATACGAATCGCGTGTCGTATTTTTTTTTTTCAAGGAAAACATTATGCCAAATATAATGAAAATTGTTTGTAAACGTAAATTTTGCAGGACATAAAAAAAAATAAGGGGGAAAAGGTTTCGAGAAAACACAAAAAAAATCAAAAACAAACACACACACAGAAAAAAAATTTTTTAAATGAAATCTCATGACTATAAAACAAATTGAAATAATTTCACAAAGCATAAACTTCAAAGCACCATAGTTTTGCTGAATGTACATCACAATAATTCTGGACCTTGAATTAGGGAGTCCTGCTTATCTTATGTTTACTAGAGGGGTTCATCTTGGGACTCAGTTGTGTCTCTGCGTCTTACATTTGCATTTTAAAAAGCTTATAATATGCTCTTGAAAAGATGTGCCTTGTCTTCACTTCACTGACACTGAATGAGTGAGCCCAGACTAAAGGCCAGTGAGTTTTTCTACACTAGAAATCCTCATGTAATCGTTAGACCTACATTGAATTCAGCAACTGCTATTATCACCGTCTTTGGAACACTGTGATCATACAGAAACATGAAATATCTTACAGGGGTTTCTGTGTCCCTGAGCTCGCCACGCTTCAGCAAAAAAATAACAGATTTACTATTTATCTAGATATAGATCTAGACTAAATGTACGCTGTGGAAAAATAACAAAAGCCAAACAAAAGCCCGTTACTGACATTCATCTCTGGCAGTCGAGCCCTCTTTTTCTCTTTCCTTCTTGTTCTTTGATGATCCAGTAGGCTAGATCTAGGTGGGTAGCTGTCGATCAGTGTTGACCTACATTACCACCGCTGACAGCAATATTTTGAATTTTGATACTTTATTTATAACTTTATAGCTCCAGTTGTTAAAACATTTAAAATTTGGGTTTTTTTTCTCTTCTATGCAGTTCTACTTACTTCTTGTCAGTTAGTTAAACTGTCCTGTTTGAATCATTATTATACTAGATCTAGTAGGTCTCCTGACTGAATTCATTCATACTGAAGGACATTTCCATTCCTCCAGGTAGCACATAGAGTCTCATAGTAGTCAGTGTAGAGATCTATCCAGATCTAATATATGGACATAATACATATCTTTCATAATCATTATCGTCATTAACATCATCATCAATGTTATCATCCGCATCAAACTGTCACATACAGCATCATCATTATCTTCTTCTTCTCCTCCAGATGGACATACCAGACCTGTATCCCCACCAAGTATTTTCAATGTTCCGGCTTCTTGTTTGCCGACCCCAAGCCAGCACTCCGCCAGCTTTAAGTTGAGGATCAGCAACTCAGAAAGGACAAGGTCACATTTGCTGAGTTTTCTCCTGACAAAGAACTACTGAAGAAATATAAACATATCGTAATATTCCGCACGGAGGACAAGTGTGCTATCCTTTGCATGGAAAAAAAAGAGAGATTTCTGAGTCAATTTTTGTGCACAACAAGTCTACCTTGTGCTCACCCCTCATGCTTTCAGCCTTCAAGAAAGGAATCAGTGTGCCACTGAGTAAGATTTTAAGGCCAAACAATGGCCTGACTTCTTACTCACAGTTCTTTAAGACTGTGCATTCTGCACTGAACTATGAACTTCCTCTAGATGAAGTTGTAAAGAAAGTAGTTACATCCCTTCAAGGTGTTGAAGCTCAAGAGTCGCTTGATGCTGTCAAAGGTAAAAAGCTCAAATTTCTGACGAGACAGCTTCAGCTCCTATGCAACAAGGTGTTCACAGTGGCGGATAATAACTGTTTTGCCATTGAGACGTTTCCTAGTTGTAGCTACACTCAACTGTATGACTGATCCACTTTGATGAGTTAATTTACATTTCTAGTTACAGGGGAACTTCCACTATAAAATTGCTAAACCAAAATATCTCATTGATGATCCTCAGCAATAGTATTACATATGAATTTTCATATGAATTTCCCTTGCATTTCAAATTGCACACGAATGTACCGCGGAGACACTGGGGGGAGGGGGGGGGGGGTCTTGTCGCAGTTTTCCTTGTATATGTTTTTTCTAAGTCATTAGTGTTGTTTAGACATCTTTGCTAAATGTGACCATGTTTGTATATAATATTTTTTGTGCTACGGATCATATCTTTTTCAAAAAGTGTCATTTAAAAGACACTGGGTGTCAGAAATCAAATGGCCTTCGCTAGCGGAGTCAGAAATCTGACCCCGCGCGTCCTGTCATATAGTGGTCCTGGCCTACTTATATGACCACTCTCCAGTTATATTGTTTCATCTTATGGCGGTGACTCTTGATGATTGTGTTGAGGAAGAGCTGCTGCGTCTTCCGGTACTACGTTCGCCACGGAAGTGGCAGAACAATAGATTGACAATGCCATCTTTCCCCTCAATTCCATAGAAATGTTGTTGAAATTTCATTTTTCTTCATACCTTCCATTTAAAGAAAAAAATCTGAACTAAATAATGTATTTGTGATATGAAGATTTTGGACCCATAATCTGGTTTCAGAAATGGTTGGGTCTTTTTCCAAAAAGACAATAAAAAAAAAAAACCTTGGAAATCGATATTTTGACCTCAAACTGGCCGATCCAGGTGCCTCCCCTCTCCACTCCCCATATCCCTTTCGTCACTGCTCTGTGAGAACGGCATAAATCAGAGGTACCGTGCCTTAATGCAGCTAATGTCTTATGGCACTTTTGAGCATAAAAATTATCAGATAATGTCACCAGTAAAGTTATGCGTTAATTCAACAAGATCACGATGTATATATTTCTCATCAACTGTGAATAGAATTTCCTTTCAGGACAAATAAAAATTTATCTTATCTTGTCGTAATTTGTTTTTGTTGTTTTCCGTTGTTTATGGGTGTAGTTCTATTTTCAAAACGGTTCATGAATATGTTTCTCAATAACGTATCACAGTCGATAACTTTCCAAGTATGTTGACAACCTTAAATTACTTTACCTCTCTGATGACGTCCGAAAGATGATATCTGTTTTCTACGAGGTGCAAGATCGGGCTGGCCTCATTCTGGGAAGAAAAGTAATTAATACTGCTATCACAATTATTGATGTTTTAATTTATTTTACCCCATGTTATCGTATCTTATTTTATTCTACTTTATATTATTTATTTGTATTGTTTATGATCTTTTTTTTATTTATTATTTTTATTTTTCATATCTTTTGTATCCTTAGAGAAATTGTTTTCCCTGATGTTTCAGTTTCAAAAGTTAACACATTTTGAAATTGGTGCAGGGAAAATAATGAATATACAGATAATAGTCATAGATTATACATAAAAATGTACATGCACAGGTAATGAGGTCCACTGACAGGTCGTAATCTGCTTATAGTCCATGTTGCTATCATAAGTTCACAAATTCAACTCGATTCCACATTAATTTTGGAAGAAAGGATGAACAAGTTCGCTTAACTACCAACTTTAGAAACAAAAAGTTGCTGCAAGTGGTTTGAGTATAGATATAAAATGAATCATTAAATTATTCTTTTATGTGGGTTATCATCACTGTTTTCTCCCAAATGTGTTTTGAATCGCTTCCAGGAATCTTTATGTATATTTTTGTCACCAAGAATAGTTGAAAACTGGTTAAAGCATTATCTTTTTAAGCATCATAGATAAGAGAGGCATTTCATCAGTTCTCTCTGAAAGCCTTTAACATTGATGGTCCTGAACCAAAAATATAGATGACAACACATTTATAATTTTTTATGAATTCCCTAAAAATTGATCCCGTGTAATTTACACAGTAGATATGATAGTCATACAATGAAGCGAGGCTTAGTTTACACTGTAAGATATAAATGAGAGCTCTGTACTCATAATTTTCTGTCGTAATCCATATTATATTCAGGTGTTTGTATATAGACAGGTAGCTGTAGAGTTCAAGCTACTCGTATAGTTCTCAGCCAGCAAAATGCCAACATATCTTACCAGCTCATTCAAAACGCTGACTAGTTCAGTGGGAACAGAGCAAGAACTTGGCCAAAACAGTGTCAATATGACTTACCATCTGATTCAAAAAGTTGATGAGCACAGTGGCAGCTGAGTCGGAAGCTTCCACTTCGAGACATAGGTTTCCATCTCTGTTACTCAAGCTCCTTCTTTCTGGGCAGCGCCCACTTCGCAACACTGAGCTGTCTGATGTCGGCACCTGCCACAGAATCAGGAACATTCCTTGGAGACAATAGAGGAACAGGTGGAGTTGAAGCTTAAGAAATGTGTATGACGTGACACGGTGACCAAATGTCGTGTCCCTTTGTCCATTTGTTATAATGCCACATTCAACGCTTTCTTTTAAACTGAAATTGATTTTTTAAAATTATTATTATTTTATAGGCGGTATTTAAATTTATTTTGTTTGTATCTAGTGACATGTTAGTTCACAATTTGACTCAGGTTACAAGTGAAATAAATTTGAAAACAACCCAGAAAGAAAAAAGAGAAAAATCAGATGTAAGAAGTTGGTACATGTGGTGATATAATCGAGAGGCACAGGATCATAATCCTCTCTCACAGTGTTAGATAGCATAATAGCATCCATGACAGATTGAAAATTATTGTAATTACCGAGTAAAAAATGTTGCTAAAGTAATATTTTTCCTTCTAAAGACATATATCAGTGTTCATAGGTACAACATATTTTAAGGAAAATAGCATATAGCAAATGAAAAGAAATGGCAAATTAGCCAGAATCAGGATATTATAGCATATTGTTGCTTTGCCATTTGGATGCAGATATCTTACAATGTCTTTCAAACCCTTTTCTTACAGTTACTGTCGTTGTTATTGTTTTTATTTCAATCATGTTTTACAGAAACGACTTAATGTGTCTTCCGATATTTCCTGTCAGTTGGATTCGCATTTAGCCAGAATCATTTGAACACAGAAAGTGTCGTTTATTGCAAAATAGGTACGCGTGACCAGTTTATCATATTATTATATGTGAGCTCAAGAAATCGTGTCTGCCACACGGCCTATTTTGCGTATCGAATGTTTTTCTTTCCTCTCACTCCAAACTTGAACTTGAATCTGGGACAATTACTTAACCCTAATATTTCTCCCCACATTATTTTTCAGATATTCCTTTGAATTAAAAACAATTTCATTAGGTATTTTTTCATTTTTAATTAGTTTCGATTTCTTGATTTACAGCCCCTTCTGGTAATACTTTTTGGCTGTTTCCTGCTCATTTGGAGAATTCAGTTCTGCGATCTATAGGGCAAAAATATCTCACAATTTTGAAAGACGTGAGTAGAGGTTTGCTCCAGTCACGATTCTGTCTATTCTTGCTCAGTAAAAGCCAAGTAAGCGAAATAGATAAGTTTATATACATAGCTTATTTTCTTCACGGGTACAGTGTTTATAACACTCAATACTTTCACTATACCTATAAAGCTCAGAATTCCAGTGATCTTCATGTTAGACTTGCGATTGATGCCTGTCGAATATTTGTCTCGAAATGAAAGACAGAACTTGATAAGCTTAACTGTGATATTGTGTGGCGACATCATGGTTTTTATAGATTTTGTAAGTGAAGAATTGGGAGAACTGAAATTTATTTTTAACGTTGTCTTTCGTTGATTATTAAAAATTTAGGCCCCTTTTTTTATCGCAATGTTATAGGTGGTGCGTTTTTTTCCCTTGAATTTTTCTTGGTGTTTCCAATAATCAGATTTAAGTTTCGATTCTAAAAAGTTTCATTTGTTCGTACGTGTGGAAACCATGTAAAAGACAATGTTTATGGATGGGAAACGGGTACCTTCCCCCCCTCCCCCCCCCCAAAAAAAAAAACACACAAAATGTATTTTTCCACCCCACCTGAATGTCGACTAACCAATACAGAATGGGGAACCTTGGAATCTCTTACTCAAGCTTGTTCCTTTCACTGAACAAGTTATGAATACATTCAAATAGCTTCTTTCAGAGGTTCAATTGGCCCTTTCATGCCATATTCCCAGCAGTCGGCATTGAACCAATGAATGGTCGTCGATTCGTTTTCCTGAAGCCCCGCAATGTTGAAACTCAGGAAAGCAAAATGTTTGGACACTTTACATGAACATGACCCGACAACAAATTCTTGAGCAGTCTTTGGCCGAGGTCTTTTGAAGCTTTGTTTTTTCTGTGACAGAACTTTTCAGCGGTAGTAGTGGTTCGACATAATCATTTGTAATGCAGAATCCCATCACATCTGGGAGAACAAAAAAAGTGTGTTGGCAATGAGAATGTGTCATTCCCGCAGAAGTTCTCCATTTCATATAGATGTTCACTTTCTGTTCTATTTTTCTCTTTGCTGGTGATTTCCAAAATATTCAAGGCATTTTGGGCATACAGTGTCAATTATTGCGATCAATCCACCTTGAATGATCGGCCTTTGGTTTCAATGAAAGACTGGAAATAATAAATAAATCCTGTGACACTGCGAAAAAAAAAACAACTAATGAACGGAGCGTTAGAACATTGAAAACAGATCCAGGAGTTCAGAAAATGACAACATGTAAGTGAAACGATGAATCGATCTTAGAAATAGATTCGAAAAGTGATCCCATCGACTCCGAAGTCGGCGAGGCAAAAGTAGCATGGGGATTGTACATGAGAAATTATGGCAACATGAAAAAAAAAAAACGGGTGTAAGAGCAGAAGAAAGATATTAAGAAGAGATTGGAAAAAAAAAAAAGAACAAGAATAAGAAAATGTGGAAGAAGACGGGAGAGGCAGTACAAAGCATGTACACTGTGTGGTTGGTCAATAGACTTTAAAAAATATATAAATATATAGCGCAATATTATCTTCCAAATATTTGTGAAATCGAGCTGAAGAATTTGTGAACTGATCATAGCAACACTGACTTATGCCACCTGAGCATACGGAAAGCAGGATAAGGCATAAAGTGGATGGATATCTTTTGTAATACCCCGCTAGTCAACATTACTACCTGCACACTTAACATTTTCATTGCATCGAGATAATCTGTTTTAAAAACGTAAAATTTTGAAATGAAATATTGGGGAACAACCCAAGACATAAAAACAATGGAAAAGTGGCCAAAATCAAACATGTCGAAATCAGAGTTTAAGTAGACGAAGCTTTCTTGAACATCGGAGATTTGTTTTTTTCACCTGCTGAGGTCGGATATTATTCAGGTGTTGTTATTGGAAGGTCTCACTGTAATCATGTAATGGAATCATTGCCAGCAGTTCTGCGTATCTGAAATAAATCAAACAGACATGCATTACTTCTTAAGATAACCAGAAAGGCCACAAGAATATTAAAGTCAAATAATAGGTGTAGGTTTCTCAGGCTTACTATTAGTAGAAAATGTAGAGGAGATTCATGTGCGTGTGTGTGTGTGTGGTTTTTTTTTTCTGATCATAATAATTTCATCACTTCAGTCATTGCTCACTCCGTCAATTGACGAGCAACAAAGACACTTTTGTTGCTGTTCTGTACACTTATAATAGCTCTTGTGTCTAGCATGGAAAGGGAAAAATAAGACTGGCTAAAAACGACCTTCATTATGAACAGTTGCACAAAATGTCAACCTCTTGCAATTGAAATGCGGGAAAATTAACTCAATCTTTCTTCTTCCCCTCTTAGTTATTATTGTTGCAACTATTATTAGCGATACAATAATCGCAATGTATTAAATGTTCAATGAGCAAATTGTTCCGAAATGTAAGCAAAGAAGCCAGGAGCCTCTCATCACATGTCAACTTACACTTTTAAACAAAGGGAGGATACCCATAACATTATTGTGTCTTACGCAAAACATCCAACTTGATGAGATGCGGCACGATGAAATCCGGCGCTTGTCAAACTGGGGCGACCGGAGAAATCATGATTTTTCGGCAGTGAGTGAATTTTCAATGCAAAATGTTTAGGGGTTTTTTTTGGGGGGGGGGGGGGCAAAAACGCCTTCTGTGCCCATTTTAAAAATTCCTTTGGGGTTAAATTTGCTGAAATATGTTGAGGGAAAGTCCAAGATCTATAATTTAGTAACATGACCTAAATGATATATAAAGATTTATAAACTTGATCGGCCATTTGCTCACTAACTACAGTTTGCAACAACAGGTCACCCTCATTGTGTTTAATTTGCAAATATCTCGTTTTCTACTTAAGGTAAAGCAAATATATTCTCACCAAAAGAGAGGGAAATGAATGAACTTCACAATGATACCAATATGCGAAAAGAAATTGACGAGCGCCAATTTCATCCTGCCATGTCTCAAATATTCCTGTAGACCAAAACAAAACTACTGACCACATATCATCTTAAAATTTGGCAAAGGAATTGTATTAATGGTCATTGTTACGTCAATGTTCATATCAAACCAATATGGAGAGAGAATAACATCAGCATGACGTATACGACCAGACTCTTGCGTGCACTGTCGTGCTCTATCTTCCCCTATGGATGCAAGATTTTTTTTTTATGGATACTAACAGCTGAACTGCACAGGAAGACAAAGGCATGGTGAAATGCATCCGAAACATCTTTTCGTGGGCATCTCATACCTGAACCATATTACAAACTTGCAGATCCGTAGTATCACCAGACAATACACTGGCCTCTGTGGAGACCTCTATGAAGAAGAGGAAATTAAGATATGACAAGATCCACTGGCCTTGCTAAAACTGTGAGAGAGAAATCGCCATGGCCGTGGGCTTAGGCGAAAAAGCCTAGGTCGTCTTTTCCAATTTCGAATCCTACCGGGGGATGGGAACGATTCGAAGATAAGACCCTGCATTTTTTTTTTTTTACTTTGACTCAGCAGTCCCCTGGCTTCTTGGGAGGGAAGCCGACGCCTAGTCTTCTTAGATAAGGGCAAATATATTTCTGAGATTCCCTATGTACGCTATGCACGTCAAAAAACTCTTGGCAGTCAAACATCGTGTGAAAAAGAAGGCGGAGACTCCTTGTCCGGAAAAAAAAATATGCTCACCAAACTGGGCAGGCACCTAAAGCCGAAATAAATCTACTTCCTTAAGATTGAAAGGCTGTATAGTTGTTTTACTAATAAGCAAAAACAAAACAATAATAATATTAATAATAACAACAACAACAACAACAACAACAAAGTAGGTATAAGATCAGATGGACCAACAACATCCAAGTGTGGACCAGGAAAACGTTTGCCGAGACCCAGATCCTAGACCCCATGATGGATGGAGAAGATTTACCGGTATACAACTCCTCAGGAGGCGCCCCTAAGACTCCAGGAGAAGTTAAGAGCTAAAAAGAAGAGAGGGAGAGAGAGAAAAGGGAGAAGAAAGAGAAGAAGATCATTGTCCCTGCTTACATTAACATACAAGAACCTGTGTCATTCGAACATTGGGACAATCGATGTTTTGCGAACGTAACACAATAATTGCTATTCTCATTATCATGATAACCAGCCAACTTGAATAAATGGCGATTGATTGGCTAATCCTTGGTTTGTTTGTTTGTTTGTTTATGTTGGGGTTTAAGGACACATCAGCACGATCATGGATATTTCTGTGCCAAACACTGTAAGATATGTTTACACGTCAATAACAAGAGAGGAAAGAGAGTGGGACAGAAGACAGTGTCACCCCAGGAAGGTCGAGGATGACATTCCATGAGGTGGGAGCAAAGAACCTACTTATATTTCCCGGAAAAGTCATGGAACGTCCTGGAAGCGACGCCCACAGAGAGGCTGAGATAATGAGGGCAGAACCGACTCAGCACGAAATCGCAACAAGATAAAAGGACATGAAAGCTTGAAAATCGTTTGTGCTGTTCCAGCTGGAGTTTAAAGGCTTAATAATTAGTGGCGATAAGATGACCATCACCAAGGTGAATATGAAAACGAGATGATTATTATTAATTTTATTATTGTTATTATTATTATTATTGCTGTTGTTGTTGTTACTACTATTATTATTCTTTATTATTATTACTATTATTGTTTTGTGATTGTTGTTGTTGTTGTTGTTGTTATTAATACTGTTGTTGAGTTTTATCTTCTTTCCCTATCCAAACTTCCTTTTTCTTTTTTTTAACCCTCATAAAAGTTGTAAACTTATTACCCTAGACCTCTAAAATGTAACATCTCATCATATTGATATTCCTTGCAAATGGTAAAGATCAAGAGCTTTCTAAAATTGTAGGATAGAATAGGAGAGGAGAGAAGAGGATAGGACAGGAAAGGACAGGACAGGAAAGGACAAAGAAGGAAAAGACAGGGAAAGAGAGGACAGGAGAGAACAGAACAGGAGAGGACAGGGAAAGCGAGGATAGAACAGGACAGAGAGGCGGGGACAGGACAGGACAGGAGACTATAAGACAGGACAGTCTAGAAGACGACAGGAGAGGAGAGGAGAGGACAGAAGAGGACAAGACAGCACATGAGAGGAGAGGATAGGATTGTTATATCGACTGTAACATGTGAATTCTGTATTGAGTATAGTAATGAAGTGCCTTATGCCGTATTGTTTTGTTGAAAAAATAAAACATCTTATAGTATAAGAAGATTAGTCCTTTCTCAAAACCTTCCCTCCTCCCCCCCCCCCCCCTTCTTTAATGTTTTTCTCCATGTTTCTCATTTGCTTCGTTGCTTCTGTTGCTGTAGTTGTAGCTGTCGTTGTTGTTGTTGTCGTTGTTGTAGTTGTTGTTGTTGCTGTCGTCATCGTTGTTGTTGGTGTCGTTGTTGAAATTGTTTGTTGTTGTGTTGTTTGTTGTTCAGTTTATTTCGGTTGTACTTTCTACCTATGTTAGTAAATCAGATGGTTAGTTTACTTGAAGAATTATCCTATGTGAGATCTTTGAGCCAATTTGAACTCATTAATCTACATTTCAGAGGAATGACAATGAGGAGGCCAAAGGGTTGGGGAAAAAGGGTTGGTGGTGAGGTGGGGGGGGGGGGGGGGAGAGGAAATAAGGGTCGCAGGATGATGTTTAAATTAATCTTTCCCAGTAGGATTTACAATTTAAAAAACTCAACCCCTTTGTCTATTTTAATAATAAAATGCTTTAATAATAAAATGATAAAATATGATCTGCCATTGAAGAAAACGGATGTAATATTAGAATGGAAATCCACGTGGCAGCAGGCGACGTTTTGAACATGATATCACCACTACAGTAACGTTGTCTCCTAAAAATAACTGATGGAAAGGGACAAATAGGTGGGGAAAAGCGTTGAATTTAGTCGATAGTCTTTATCGCTGTGGTGGGTGTTGGCTGATTAATTCTGCAATCATTCTATGACAACATCCTCCCTCAATGACAGTCTTCATGACTGGGTGGGATGAATGTTTGGCAATCGTGCTGTTTATGTCTGTGATAAAAAGTCACTCATCATACGACAAATGCGAGCTGGGAATTTGGCTCCATGAAGGCATTAGCGGGCCGTAGTACTAGTACGCTGGACTAATCCAAAGATCACCTTCATCTACAGTAACGGCCCATTTAGCTTTCCCCGCGATTACTTCATCTAATCCATCTGCATTTTGGGAGGGGGGACAAAAAAGTGTTTATACAGGAAATTCCAAACGTTTTTTTATAGACGAATAAAAAATTATAGAACAAGAAAAATCCAACATTCCTGACGTAGGTGGACTTCAAGACCGAAAGTCCTATCTTCACTTTGAGTTCCTGTAGTTATATCAGTCTTTCAGATAATTATTATTTCCTTCTTTCATGTAGCAATATTTCCTCGTCGGCCCGTTTCTCTGTGTGTGTGTGTGTGTGTGTGCATATATGTGTGTAGTGTGCGTCTGTGTGTGTGATTTTTTTTTCTTCTTTTTTAGTTCGGCTGGCATTTATTTCTTTCCTTTCTAATACCAATCTTTCGCCTGCGTAGGTATGTATGCGTGTGTGTGGTATAATATTGTTTTGTTTCGATTAACATTTATTTCCTTCCTTCTCGATGGTAATATTTCTCCTGTCTTGGTATGTGGCTTTTTTTTTTATCTGTTTTTTTTTTCCGGCTAACTCTCCTACGCTGCCTCTTTTAGTTTATAGATAAAGTCATATCTTTGAACTATATCAGACGGTCGGCAAGTAGTTTTTTCTAGCCAACTGAATTTCATGGGTTTGACAATAACAGCTCTAACTTAAAACGGTCTTCTTAAAGAATTAAAACTATATTATACAAACGCCTGGACAGTATACTTCATGAGTATTTCTATGCAAGACATTATAGTTACTAAGTTTCATCACAATTGAACTTGACATCTAAAAGCCGTGGATATGTACACAATAAGTCTGAGAAAGATAAAAACGAAAAGAAAAAAAGAAAGATGTGATACATAAGAAGTTCAACATAATGGGAACAAGTTAATACACGAATACTGTTCGATAAAAAAGTATCATAACGGTCTCATTAATTATTCATACTCATATTATTTCTTCCACTATCCTGCTTTCTTTATCTCTATCTAACCCTATTTCGTTCTCCCTTTCCTTCTTCTTTTATTCTCTGTTATTCTTTCCCTATTTTCTTCTCCTCTGTCTTCATCTGCTTATGGTCTCTTCACCTCCTCCCCCTCTCCTATACGTTTGATACCACTGCCATTCCTATGGGAGACATCATTGGTGCTTAGATTATTTATCCTTATGTAAATGAGAAGAACAGACGGAATAAAAATGAATCAGAAAGAGGAGGAGGAGGAGGAGAGATAGAGAGGCGAGTAGGGACAGAGTAAAAAGAAAACGTGCGTGTTGGTCTTTCTTTCTTCTCATTGTTCTTCTTGTCTTCATACCTATAATTTCTAATCTTTTCCATCTGACATATTCCTTAATTCGCAGAAGCCACACTGGTGTGAGGGTGCAGTTTTACGCCCTGTTTGGCTTTGATTAGTTTACATATTTTCTAACTTCGTATTTTTAGTCTATAAATTTATCACAATATGATTTTAACAGTACATTTCATTGACTGATTCATGTAAACGTTGACGTTAAAGAAAAGAAAAGGGGAAAAACAGCATCATCACTTCAAGCCTGGAAGTCATATGTTCCTCTTCTTCTTCTTCTCCTCCTCTTCCTTCTCCTCCTCCTTCTTCTTCTTCTTCTTCTTTTTCTCTTTTCTTTTTAACTACATAAATAGATATGTATTTATGAAGATAGCATTATTAACTGTTGTGAAATTTATTCTAATATTCAAGAATTCAGTTGATAGGCCTTTCGGTCATTTTGGGATTTCATACAGCCTTATGGGGATGTGTTTCATAACCCCCCATAAGTTAAATTTTTCTAAACTGTCGAATTCACTGCGATAACAAATCCCCTATGATGTTCAATGACGCATAATTATGCGGGACTCTTGTTTAGTTTAATAGCAATTGCAGGGTTTCCCTACAATAGTTCTAATGTGTGCAGGTATAGACGCTAGTTTTGGGGGATTCTCGTTTATCTGCTTTGCAAATATGAAAGAATGGGAGAAAAACAGTGTACCTATCTATCTATCTATCTATCTATCTATCTATCTATCTATCTATCTATCTATCTATCTATCTATCTATCTATC
>JBCEWB010963382.1:5117-15293 GCA_039654565.1 Peronia peronii | reverse complement strand
CATCCATCCATCCATCCATCCATCCATCCATCCATCCATCCTTCCATCCACCCATCCATCCACCCATCCATCCATCCATCTACCATCCATCCATCCATCCACCCATCCATCCACCCATCCATTCATCCATCTACCATCCATCCATCTATCCATCCATCCACCCATCCATCCACTCATCCATCCATCCATCCACCCATCCATCCATCCATCCATCCATCCACCCATCCATCCATCCATCCACCCACCCACACGTGCGTCCCTTCATGCCTCTATGACTTACACCATCCACTGTCCTCCCCCAGAGATTGCCCGGCAGTATGATAGTAGCAGGGAACATTACCTGTGCTCTGGGCTACCTCCTATTCGGCCCCTCCCCGTTCTTGTCATTCATACCTGGGTAAGTATCGTGGACTCAGTGAAGATCTGTTTGGTTGGAAAAGATAAACAGAAAGACCAACAGACAGACGAACAAACATACAGACAGATAGACAGACAGCCAAACCGACTAGCAGATAGACACATAGGCTAGTCGCCAGACAGGTTTGTACAGCTGCAGATGCGAACAAATAGACAGACAGACATAGAACTAGAAGCAGACAAAGAAACAGACAGATACAAACACACACACACACACACACAGACTGGCTGACAGATATGTTCGCAGGCACGCAATGGGGGTCGCTATCGTTGAAGTAGGATAGAAAGACAAAGACAGAAACACAGAGAGACAGATAGACAGATAGGTATAATATAGAAAAAGACAGACAGACAGATGGATGGACGAGTGGATATAATTATATGTGATTGTTCTGCAGACATATTGTCACCTTCCACAGCCGAGCAAAGATAACTTTAAAAGTCAGCCTAACACTAAGGAAAAATTGACCTAGTCAGACTAGCAGAGAACTGAGCCCAACAAATAGATTCCCCATCTCCTTTGGTTGCCAACATCAAATCCAGTTCGACCATGCAAAGCCAGTTCTATTGCCTGACTGTCATAATTCACTGACTGACCCCTAATGAAGATAAACCACATTGATCCTGACCACATGTAGTACAGATCTGTACACAAAAATATTCACAATGAGCCATTTTGACCGTCAGCTAACTTACTTCCCTTTTGCCGGGCACAGTGGAGAGAAACCAAGCGCTGTCGGTCAAGATGGAACAAAAAATCTTTTTTTTTTCTTGTCATTTGAAAGATGAGCAACGGACAATTATGAACATTTCACCATATGAATTTTGATCATCGAGACAATTGTGCTCATATGTTCATGCTGCCTCAAGTAACAGGAGCATGGATGATTTTGTTCTTCTTTACAATTGTGTTTTTGAGTACAGGTTGTACTGCTTGACCCAGGGAAGTAACCTGGCTGGCTGGGGAAAAAATGGCTTGTTCATCTTTTTGGTAGAGCATATTGAGCTCGCAAACTGACATGTCGGTGCGTTTTTGTACAGCTGAGATAACCACCGCGACAGGAGGCTGAAAAGCTGAACAAAAGCATAACCGGCTGATTGTTAAAGTGAAGTGTATGGGCCTGTGCTGTCCATTACCTTGCTCGACACGGCACTCAAATCTGCACCGTGGATGTTGAAATACTGTAGGCAAAAAACGTAATTTAAGTGAACACTAGATCTATTCTCTCTCTCTCTCTCTCTCTCTCTCTCTCTCGCTCTCTCCCTCTCTCGATAGAGATAGACATAGAGATAGAGACTTAGTGCTGGCTTTAAAGTAGCCTAGATCTATGTGATATTAGACCTCTCAAGAGGCCCATAAGGTCAGCCTCAGATGCTGCAACATTGACGCTATTTCTTGGGAAGATAAAATTATTGCCTTTGACAGAACACTGTGGAAACAACTCAAGGCATACAGACATTTGAAGGTAACAGAGCAAGCGAAGTTCACGAAAAGAAAGATCGCAGAAAACATGAATCTGCTGGTCTCCGTCCCGTCTGGTATCTGTGGACAACTTTATGTCTCAGCAAGAATTGGTACTTCACCAGCAATATCGGCAAATGGTCTACCTGTTTTTCCATTCATCGGAGACTCCTAATTCAAGAATCCAACATATCACATTGAGCTACATTATCAACGATGTGACGTAAAAAAATGAATAAACCTCTGTCTCAAGTTTGGATGTTTTTTGTTCCTTCCCCAGCACTGTGTGGGTGGTGATCATCTCGCTGTTTGTCAACAGTATCGGGATGGGTTCTTGTTTCATCCCCACCATGAAATGTTTAGTCCTAGGAGCCAGGTAAGTCCAGCAAATACCGCAGCTACTGAGAGATTGGCTTAATTAACGACTTGCACACGGATGATAACAGAGCTCAGCCGGCAAGGCAAATCCTCAAACTACGATCACCTTCACAAAGGCAGCCAGCATTGCTAAGTACTTTTATGATCTTCAGTTCCATAGCTTATAACAAGACACGATACGATAAGATACATTTTATTTGTCCTCAAAATGTAATTTATTCACAGTTGATGAGACACAATATAATATATGTAAGACACACTCACATGCAGACACACAAAAAGTCTTAGAGCAATTTTTTAATCTTGTAGTCCTGCTTTTCTAAAATGACATTTTTTATCTGTGACAAACATTACGTAATTGATCCTAATACTTGGGACCAAAAAACAACAACAATATAACCTACTTTACTTAACACACGTCACCAAGATAGCCAGTTTTTCCTAGTATTTTTCCTATTTGGGTGACATATAACCTTAACTAGTATCATCCTAACCCTAAGTCTAACTCAATCCTTACCACTGTTTACGTCACGTGATACCCGAATAGTTGAATTGATACCTGTTCACACCGACAAAGGAGAGAAGCGCGAGTGGCGATGGGCAGACTGGTATGGCCTTCCAGGTCGGGCAGAGAGTTTAACGAAGAGCCACCTACTCTGCGCGAGGTTGGAAAGATAGTCAGTTAGGCCAGAAGCAAGTCTGTCCCAGGTCCACACGGCATACCGTACCTGGTAATGTCCCAAGATGCTTAAGATCTTACACAGGGAGCTGGGTACACACTGCATTAAAGGACAGATAAGCAATCAGTGGAATAAAGCTGAAGGTGTCTGTAGACCAAAGGAGAAAAACTCAGAGGTGATAGGTCAATTCCGCTCCATCTCTCTGCTGATTGTGGAAGTCAAGGTAGTCTTCCCGGTAACAGTGAATTGGCTGACTTCATGTATTCCCTGTGTCGGAAGGGTTACATACACACATCAGTCCAGAAAGAAAGAGTCCCTTGAGTCCCGGATGTCTGGAATATGCGAGCGAGCATGATCTGGGAGGCTATCCAGAGAGGGAAAACAAGGAAGTAAGAAGTGCATGTCATGTGGTTAGACCTTGGCTAATGCATCTGGAAGTACTACGGCTGGCACTGCAGGTATGTCATGTCCCACATCAGACCACACGACCTCTGACGGAGCACTTTGAGTCCTTTAGGGCGAGGTTTGCGATGAGGAAATACACCACCAACTGGATTCACTTAGGGACAGGAATTGCCATGGACTGTACAGTCTCCCCGATTCTCTTCGTGTTGACCATGCAGGCACTGCTGAAGGCCAGTGAGCAATTTTCCAAGGGACTAGATTTGGGAGAGGGCTGTCTAATGGCACCACTAAAGGCGTTCATGGATGACACAACAATCCTAGTCTCATCCCAAGAGGAGGCAAGGCAGATGATCCAAAGACTGAATGATTTGGCCTCCTAGTGCAGAATGGCATCAAATCCAAAAGTCCAGAAGCCTCTCACTCCGAAACGGAAGACGGGTGGCATAGTGCAATTCTAGGTAGGTGAACGAGTTATATCAACAGTCGCAGCTTCGTAAGGCGCTTCTCTGAAGGACACAAAGCAGAGGGGTGAAGTGCAGACTCACTGACAGTTGGTCTGGAGAATATCGAAAAGAATGGACTCCCAGGACGTTTCAAGATGTGAATCCTCCAATTCATGTTGATCCCAAAACTTCTGTGGCGACTCTCAGTCTACGAAATCCCCGTCTTAACAGTAGAGGGATTAGAGGCAAAGACAAATCGCTACACAGGAAAGTGACCAGGGCTCCCACCAGGCTTAACCGACGTCACACTGACCTGTAAGAAAACAAAGTTAGTGCCACCACTCAAATCCCTGAGTGAAGAACACAAAATAGGGAAAGCCGGTCTTCACCTGATGTTCAAGGGCTCACAGAATGATGCTGCGAGGAATGCAGAACCTGAAAGCGGACCGAAAGTGGAAAGTGAAAGAAGCCGTCGATGCAGCAGAACGGTCCTTACAGACAAAGGAGATCATTGGATTCACTCAGTCTGATAGAAAAGGATTAGGGTCGGGTGGATTAGTGGTCTCACTGTGGTTCACAGCGACGTCTAAAGAAAAACGAGACATGATTCTCCAAGAAATCAGACATGAGGAAGACGAGAACAGTGTCCAAAAAGCTGTGCAGCAGGGGCTACAGGGGCAGTGGACAAACTGGGACGGTGTTCTCCAAAGAGCCATGACATGGAAGGACATTTGGCACATGGCGCCCATGAAACTTTCAGTATTCGTGCCCCATTTGATGTGCTTCCCACTAAAATAAACTTCACCAGGTGGAGGAAGGAGATCAGCGACGAATGCCCACTCTGTGGGGGGAAACAGACGTTACATGTTCTCTCTGTTTGCAAAGTCGGGTTGGCCAGTGGAAGATATACCTGGCGGCACAACCGTGTGCTTGAAGTGCTGACAAGAACAGTTGCATCGGCACTGACAAAGCCGGAGAAAAATACATTCGTCCAAGTGTCCACAAGTATTCCCACCAAGATCCCCTGCAACACCCCAGTACGCGGAATTCTGGAGGGAGCCGGCGACTCGGACATAGAACCGATTTGACAGGATGTGAATATCCCGAATTAATTAAGAGGTCAAGTATGAGGTCGGACATAGTGCTTAGCTCGAGATTGTGAAGACGTGCATCCTTGTGAAGGTAAACATATTCGCAGTAGACGTAGGAGCAAAGGACCTACGCCCTGCATGAGCTGGCAAACGCAGCTGAGAACTCGTGGATTTGGGTACAAAAGGAAGGATGCCCGACGATGGATTTAAATAGAATACCTTACTAAGTTATGCCATTTTAAAAAAATGGCAGGCGTGGTGGTATGACTAAAACACCTCGGTCAACTACATCTGGACCGAAAACCAAACTGTATTGGATCATAGCTCAGAGAGTCCCTGGGGGAAAAAAGTGGGTGACGGACATCCGGAGCCATGACCTCGGTGTGGCCGGGGTTCTAAAAGATGTCAGGACGTTAAAGGCCGAAACATCTAATGAAAGAATTCACTCTTCCTCTGAGGACCGTCACCTTCTCGCTCACCTGAGGAGTTTTCCAACCACATCTTGTTATTAGACTGTGGACAGTTTTGTGCAGATTTAGCGGCAGTATTCCCTTAGCTAGAATGCGACACATGAATTCTATATTGCCACACAACTGATTTTGATCTACATTTCATTACTTCTCATTAGGTATGTACAAATGAATAGATGTACATATCAAATATATCGCTCATGGGACAGTTAGAAGTCCAAGATGTCAAAAATCCTTCAAGATTTAGATGTTTCACTCAATGTTATTGATGTTGTTCTTCTATTCTAACCCCAGAGACATGGGCTATGAGCCGACCTTGGCTACACACGGCATGGTGGCCGGGGCCTTTCAGTGTGTCTTTTCTCTTGGGTGAGTCTAAACTTCCCCCCCCCCCCCTCTTTCCCCCCGCTCATTTTCACTCCTGCATTTTCCCTGTCCCTCCTTCCCTTTTTTTAAATTTTATATCGCCATTGTCTCAGCTTGCGTTCGGCATGCCAGCTTTGTCTCAATCTATAAACAACCTTTGTGCCATTCCTAACAATACAGAGACTAAATATGTATCCGTCCATCTATCCATGGATCCATCCATTCATCCATCCATCTACCAGTCGTCCATCCATCCATCCATCCATCCATTTATCTGTCCATCCATCCACCTATCCATCTTTTGCCCATCCATTAACCTACCCATACATAATTTATCGATCTGTGTTTCGTGTATTTGTATAGCTCTCTATCTGTTCACCTGCTGGCCTGTTTAACTCTCTGTATTAAATAGATAAATATATACAAACTTACAGATTTTTTTTCATATTATTTATTTTTTCACATATCTGACATATCCATTTCACATAACTAGATCTGGGTATGTGAGTAGACGACATCTGGGAAATCAATATTTTGGACATGGGTAGATCACCTTAATCCATAATGGGCACAAGCCAGAGCATGTCAAATGGGCTCACAATGACATTAGCCTCAGCTGAATGACCCACTGACACAACTGAACAATCGACCAAATGATCAATAGTTAACACTTTGTGTCGGCAGAGAATTGTTTGTGAGTCATTTTCTACACCAGACTTCCCATCAGCGGCGCCTATGTATCATCGAAACGGTTCTAATGTTACTAATAAGGGGGCAATATAAAATTATTTACTGATACATTGAGCATTTATGGATATCTTCTGTCTGACCTGACCACAAAATGAAAGGAATTAAAATGCCATCCGCTGTGCCGAGTTCAGACTGACACCATGGCCAGGAAACTCTTATAATTATAGCCAGAATGTTTTATTATATTAAGATAGGGACAAAATACCGGTAGATGTCATCTCAGGATCTCTAGAGATCGATTCGATCCAGTTCCAAGAAATCTAAGGATCTAGACTTTTATGATATCCAGACAATGCTACAGTGATTAACAATTACACAACATTACTGACAGATTATTGTCTTTCTATATGCTACAAAGTTTGTCTTTCTGTGTACACGATTATTTCTTACTACTGTTTCGGTCCTCAGAGCATTTATTGGTCCCACGATCGGTGGGATCTTAGTGGATCAGCTGGGTTTTGCCATGGCCTCCACGATGGTAGCTGCTCTTTTCTTTATGGTGGTAGGTAGAGCTAACGTGTGGGATCTCAACGTTGGCATGAAGAGAGTGTGTGTGTGTGTGAAGATTCAGTAGTTTACATAAAAAAAAGTGCTAACAGCATCAAAACCACCAGTCCGTTCAGAGATAAATCATTTAAATGCTATTGCAAGCAAGTGGTCAAAACAATCCTATTAGACTTGTATGCATGTCTATTATTGCTATCAGACAGTCTTAACCATAATCTTAAATCAAACCCTACTTATGACCCATCTGAAGCCACTTGGCCTGTGTGGAACTTCTCGCTTCGTTTTTGGAGTTCATAATCTAAGCTTAGATCTAAAATCTACAAGGTCTAATCCATTGTCTGGAATTAAATCAAATAATGCAAATTGATTGGTCGAAAAAGAAGACCTGATCGTCACACACCTCGGAGTCAATTTTGGCCATTTGGTCGCAATTGTCAGACGAGTGAGAGTCTGAGAAAGTTGAACCCTACATTTGGTGGCACCGGACAAGTTTGATGTGGAGAAATGGATCTTAAACATAGCTGGTGTATTTTTATTTTATGATTATTATTATTATTATTATTATTATTTAATCTAGATATAGATCTAATCTTTCATTAATTATTAACATTCTAAATAATGTCAATACAAAGTGCTACGCATGATGCGGTAGGGTTTCTATGAAGGCATCTAGTCATTGTATATAAATAGTTTTTTTCCAAAAAGATATTTAAAAAGCGAGAAGTTTTTTCTTTGTTGTTGTTGTTGCTGTTTTACTTAGTTTTTTTTTTTATTATTATTACTTTTTTTTACATTGTGTACAGCATGCGGTTTGAAAATCAATTCAAATGCAGATTGCAAATGAACGAACTTTCATCAGATCGGATCTTGAAGCTTCTGGTATTAATATGTGCAATGGTTGTGTTCAAAAGCTCGTGCATAATTTGTTGTTAATTATGATGATTATGTCTTTCTCCACCCCCTCCCCTCTCCTCCCCCAAATTTCACCCCTCCCCTCCCTCAGTACTTGGTGTCGCTCCTGTACTTTGCCGTTCGCCGCAATTGCTTGTGACAACGCCTGAAGATCCAGAGGCCTATCCACTCCGCCAACTAACACAACGCCGGCGTTCCATGCCAGTTATCCACATCCAAGCAATCAACGAGACAGCGACCATATTTTGTCCAACGCTCGCAATCCAGTATCCAGATATCCACTCATCCAGTATTGTGGTTGTACATATTTAATCAGATTTCAGATCTTCAGCGTTTGAGATTTAGCACCATCACTGTACCTCGAGACGAATGAATATCGTTAGAGCTCCATGCAAGAGCACTATAACAGTTCGGGATACCCAATGCTCTCTCTCTCTCTCTCTCTCTTTCTCTCTCTCTCTCTCACTCACTCACTTGATGTTCCCAGCAATGTGATAACAGTCTGACCGGTCCATTCTTTGGCACTGTTAGGCCAGATCTTGCCTGGTCTGTATTTCTACCTTTCCTTTCTCTGTATGCTGTATGATCGACGACAGGGAATCAACCTGGCCTACCTCCAGAATTGACCATCGGACTTTCAAATATCCAGACAATCAGTTTTTTTTATGTTCAGATCTCCAGATTCCGACAAGCAGCACTTGCCATCTACGATTAAATGTTTTCAGATACGTCTAATTCTCCAATCTGCATTAAGAATTACATGTTTATTTGTCCAGATATCCATGGACAACTATCCATCCCTCAACTCCCGCTTTCGGCATCCATCTTACAGATGTATGCATTCATTTGACCAGAGATATGATTCTACCTCAGTTATAGCATCCGGGTCCCCACAGAGATAATCCAGTAAGTGTCAACGAATCAATCCATGTTTCTGGCATTCAGCACAAAGGGTCCACTGTCGTATATCCAGCACCCGCTATCTAGTATCCAGATATCCATACTAGTCAGCATTTCGTCTTTCTGTTATTCAGAACTGAGACTTCCAGTATGCAAAATATGCCATCCAGTATCCATTATCCAGCGTCACATCTTGGACTGAGGCATCCATCTGATCATCGTACTGATATCCGATTGTGCAAATTTCAGATCTTCGGTATTCAACATTCGCCAAATTTTGAGTGAGTGAATGATTGAGTGAGTGAGTGAGAGAGTGAGTGAGTGAGTGAGTGAGTGAGTGAGTGAGTGAGTGAGTGAGTGAATGAGCCAGCCAACCAGCCAGTGAGTTAACCAGTCAATCCGTCAGTCAATCAGTCAGTCAGTCAAGCACTCTGTCAACCTGTCATTTAATCAGTCAGTCAGTCAGTCAGTCAGTCAGTCAATCAGTCAGTGAGCCACTTTATCAGAGTTTCTGTCCTGCAGTGCCTCGGTGGATGGTATTGGTACCCTCTGAAACATCTGGATCTATAAAATTCCTGCAACTCAGTGACCCAGCGTCTCAAAGACAAGAAACTAGAAAGTCCGATTAGATCTGATAAGAGAACAATACAGCGTGCACTAGACATGATGAGTAGCCTATGAGATCGTGGGCTAATAATTCTTAAGACGTCCTTGTCTGACCTCAAACCTCCCTAATTGCTATTACGGGTAACTTTTAATAGGAGATCATTGTAATCAGCCCTATTACTTCCCTTGGCCAGACACAAAGTGCGATGAACAAGCATAGCGAGTGCAGCAGAAACAAATCAATTCTGCGCTCTTTGCTTGAAACATGTCATGAAATATTCAACCAAAAAAAAATATGGTATAAAAGAAAATGTTTTTCTTCTTATTGTTATAAATTTTGGGAGATCAGTCTTTCGACTGACTAGAAATCATGTGATGTTTTTTCATTCTTTAATCTGCTTGCTCGGCACTGGTCGTAGCTGGCAAAGGGAGGTAACTCGGCTGGTTACAACGATCTCCCCTTCGAGACCAAAGATAAGAGACATCTGTGACTGTAAATGCAGTGTTTTTTGTTGTTGTTGTTGTTGTTTTTTTTTTTTGGTCAAGTCAATCATTCTCTTTATTCACCTTTTTAAAGTTTCATTGCAGGAGATAACATAGTACAAACAGAGTTCATACAGTTATTAATCCACTCATTCTTGTTTTCAGTGCCTGGTTATGGTTAGAGCTATCTCCAATGTAAAAATGAGATGCGATACGATGAAATCAGGCTCTCTATATGGAGTTATTGGTATCACTTTTAAGCTTATTCATTTCCCTTTCTCTGTGTGAAAAAACATTGTTGTTCTA
>JBCEWB010963271.1:0-15294 GCA_039654565.1 Peronia peronii | reverse complement strand
AGCCTCTTCGGATACAACAAACTAGCGATAGAACAAAAATGATTTCCATTCCCCGCAAATTTCATTCTAACCGTGTTTGAGTGTGGTAAACTGATAATGTTTGCAAGCATGCCATATAATTTGTACCTTTTTTTTTTTAACAACCAGAAGCTAATGTGTTATTTCCATATTGTGTATATTATATATAAATAATCACTGTTTTCTCTGCTTTACGTCAGTATATATGTCGTCCCAATTTTTGCAAATTATTGCTCTTTTGTCACTTTGCGAAAATTGGGACGATATAATGGTATGCCAACATCTCATCCAAATATTGCACAGATATATAGAATGAATCAAACAATTCTTATCAAACTATTAAAGAAGTGGGTTTTTTTTTAACATCTGTTATCGTCATTATTTACTTTAGCAAGATAAAGAGATGAATATAATTTAGAAACAAAAAAAGTATGCATGTACACTATTGTTGCACCACTTGGAAAGAGGATCTTGCAAAGAAAAAAAAAAGTAATTGAGGATTTTGAGTAATAAATAATGATTATGAAAAAACTTTTGTTCATCATCTGTTATTGATTTATCTGTCTCACAATCCATAGTGTTCACACAGACATTTACATTCAAATAAACACTTTGTGTTCACACTCAAATTGAAATAAATCATTTGTGTACACATAAAATACAGACAATTCACCAGTGGATATTATTACTAATTTACTGTGAAATACACATCAGCTGAGTTCTGCCAACATTTAAAATACACATGTAGGTCTATCCTTCAGTGTATATAAAGACATAACTAGTTTTTCAGAATTTAACTGAAAGAAATTTTAAAAAAAGAGAAAGGAGTTTGTTTATATTATTATGTATATCTACTCTGTCTGTCTATCTATTTATCTGTCTATCTGTCTGTCTATATATCGATCTGTTTCTGTCTGTCTGTCTCTTTCTCTAAAAAAATATACATGTATATTCATGAATATATATATACAGATAGATAGTACATGATACTATCTATATACATATCTATAAATGCATTTAAAAATCCAGTGTCACTACATAAAAAACTGAATCAGCAGCAGACATAATATAAATTTCAAAAAAGATGTTTTATTGAAATGAATGAAAAATAGAAAAAAGTACACTTGGAACTCAAGAATTAAAGTATAGATCTATCATTTTGATGTGTGATGTTGAGAGGTAGATCTACACGTTCTGTGAACATTTCAGCCACTATTTCAATAATTTAGAGATTTCTCAATTTCACAAATATTTTCGTCCATAGTTTTTCAGTATAAAATTGCGCTCTTTCACTCTCAAATATTTGATAGGTCTATAGTTATAATGCAAAGTAACTAAGCGATCGTTGCCTTCCATAGTAAACTTGTAACCAGAACGCATAACTCACACTCAGGCTTCTGGTTTCATTTATGGAAAGCCCTATAGATCTACTTGAGAGACTATGCCTGAGAACCCCAGAACCGCTAATAACTTCATATGATGGGGAATGTTTTTCAACATGCCATGCTTATCTGCCTAGATCCAAATACATGCATGTGAATTTAAAATCATGTTTTCACTTTTCTACACCAGAATTCAATATCCACCGATACCGGCGGTAGGCCTATATACTATAATATAGTATATCTCCACTGTAGATCCATATTGAGTACATTGCATTTTCCATCACAAAATGACATTTGTATACATAAGTATGTTAAAAACAAACAAACAAACAACAATAGCAACAACAAAGAATAATGTCAATAGCTGGCTCTGTCACTGAATGAAACCCTTATGCTGGGATTGCTGGCTCTCGCTTAGTCATATCACTCTTTTAAGTGTTTAATGTTTAAGGACTATGAACTTAAATCTAGCCAGAACACTTTCCTACGTTGTTGGTTGTATATACAGTATTTTAGTACGTTTATGTTTGTGTTGTTGTTGGTGATACTGCTGTTGTTGATTCAGCTCGCTGGCCTACATGTATATGTACATGTATTTGTTTATTAAAGAATATTTCACTTACCGCTTAGATGTGTCCCACACCAGTCAATCAGCTCCTGTCCAATACATGTAAACGTTTTGATTTGCGTTTCCTGTATTACAGCTTGCGGTTCATATTTTCTGTGGTTAAGGCGTTCAGAAAGGCGGGATATATAGACACTGGCAAAGAGCTGTTTTAAAAATGTGACACGGAACAAATTCACAGAAATCACAAAAGATTTGTGACAACAAGTAGGCTATAGCAATTAACATCAAATACATGTATAAAAGTATATCTCTATGGCAAAGTCACTTTATTTTTCACATATTTATGCCAAGTTTCTTTCAAAATAAAACTTTCAGTTTTGTCATTCAGTTGCTTTTAAGCATTCCACTATTCCCTGATCATTTCATGCAGTCAGCACCATATTTTCCAATACTGAAAGACAGGAATACAATTCAGCTGCTTTGCTAAGTCAAATATATGGACAATCACAGATGCAGAAGTCTACATAGCATCTTTCTCCAATATACATGTACATGTAAAATCCAATTTAGCAGTCAACAATTATTACCATACAGCTATAATATGCACTGAAGCAAAACAAAGACTTGTCAATTTATACACGTACTATCAAAATAATTTACTTGCAAGACTGCATTAGATTATGCCACTTAAGATAAAAAAAAAAGGATACGTTTGATCCAGAATTGTCAAAGCAAAACTGAGAAAAAATCGTGAGTTGTTAATGCAGGAACAGTACAGGTAAAAGTCACAAAATGTGCAAAGCTCAAAAATAGGGTCAACTACATGTATTTACATGCAGCTGTTAAAATGCCATGACTCATGTTTCATTCATTTACAATGTAGGCCTATTTAGCAAAAAATTAAAAAGGGAAAGGTAATATTATGCCACACTTGAATGAGGGTGAGAGCACAAAGCTCAATATGCATGCTGATCTTTTGTTTGATCTTTGATTTATGTATAATATGTAGTACATGTCTATGTACATGTACATGTATACATGGTTGTATTTTATGTATAATCATGTTATTCTTCCAATAACATTTGACAATATAAATAAACATCATTTGTGATTTTCACCAACATGTAGAAAAAAATGATGAAACAATGACAAAGCTGACTGATTCAGGCACTTGTCAAAGCAGCAACAACATGGAACATGTTTAACTAAAGAGAAGAATAAATGTATCACTGTTAATACAACCTGTAAGGCACTTCACAATGTTGATAATGACAATGATGATGATGTTTTCTTCATTGCCCTGACAAAGAACCAAGTGGGTTCGAAAATTTGGCTAAGTGATTCAATTTCTATGACATGGAATTCTATACATATATTGTTTTTTGCTTTTTTTTATATGTATTTGATTAGCTGTCAGTGGACAGCCATCTTAGATTTTAAGACATTTTTTAAAAAATGATAAAGATGATGATGATGATTATTTTTTTTTTTTACCCTAAAGAAGAACTGACTGGGTTTGAAAATTTGGAAACTTTTATTTTTTTTTATTTACCTGTTTATTTTTTTATTTTTCAATTTCCATTTATTTATCCATTTATATATTTTTTCCATTTTGTGGCCTTTTTTTATTAAATATCTAAATACTGGTTAACAGTTTTCATATTTTTCAAAGACAATTCTACAAAATGCTGATAATGATGATGGTAACGATGGTGCGTGCCCCTGACACAGAATATTTTCTTTTATATTACAGCACAATAACTTTTTGCTTTTACTTTAGTGATATAGTAATATTGGACTTACATAAATGATATTGGCAATGATAATGAAAATGGGATATTGGGTTGATATTCACAACACATTTATGTAAAATAATGACAATGGTGACGATGATCAGAATTAGACTCAGACATGAGCTCACTCAGTAAAACTGAAAAAGTACTGGATTAGCTCTGATTGTGAAGCACATGGATTGTTGATTGTTACTTCAACAAATATTGCTTGGTCAGTTATCCCATATTCAGCACGATAAAATATACATGTACATGCATTTGTAATAACAAGGATCCCCTTTGACAGGCTCACATTCCTGCTTTCACAATGAAACATTTCAGTGTCTGTGTTTTGTCACCATTTTTTTTTTCTAAACAAAACCATTCTCACCAAAAAACTAAAATGGTCATTTACTGTCTTATTTGCAGATTCATTTCAGTGCAAAGTTGACAGTTTTAATAATCAAAATGCATTAGATATAGGCTACTTTGACAAAATGCATTTCTCATCATAGTTTAATTATTTTCGATACCTATTCAAATTAATATTACTCTATACAATGTCAAAAGACAATCTATTGCATCACTTCATGCAGTTTCCTAAAAATTGCATTTATTTTTATTCACTATGTGTTAAAAAGAGATCACAAACTAGATCTTGATTTTCATTTTTCTTGAAACCGAAGTTTTCAATGAAAAAGATGTTTTGTCTATTGAAGATGGACACAAGGGAAAAGCCAGATGGCAAATTCAGAGTCAAATGAAATTCTTATTAAAAAAAAATACAAAAATGAAGTTACCACTAAAGATCTGATCCACATAAGCTAGAGTGCAAAGTGTAGATTGTCTCACGTTGAACAGTCCAATTTGGCAAAAGAAAGCAAAATTAATCTTCTACACTATCAATCAGCAAACCTGTATTTTTCTTTTTCACTTTGTGGTTAATGCAAACTTTACAAACTGGAACAAATACACAAGAATAGTAATTATAAAGATATGATATACATATGACTGGTTTGACTGCAAATGTAATAAATGCCATTTTTAAAATTGTAAAGATATGTGTAGTATGGGATAATACCTTTATATGATTTATATGATTCGATTTGAAAAGTAATTAGAAAAAAAATGATGTACGGTCCATGTATATCGAACGTCAGCAAACCATTAGAGTTTCATATGTTTGGCAAAACATGTTCATTTAGAACATAAAATCAAGTTTTTTTTACAGGCAAGAATTTATCTCATTTTGTAGCCAAACCCTTCATATATTTATGCATATACATGCATTATTGCATATGCATTGCAGCATTAAACATTTTCTTGCATTAATATGTCACTACAATTTCTTTAGCAGCAACCGGCAACCAAGCTCAACCATCTGGAATGATCTGTTATTGCTATGCTAAATGACAAGCAATAAGAAATGTTCTGACATACACCAGAAAATAAATCACTGCATTGCTGATATATATCATATGGAGTGTCACAGAAATAGTTCAAATTAAAATGCAAAGCAACCTGAGATTATCAAAATCATCTCTGTCAAGTACCTACATCAGCGCAAGCTACCATTTAATTTCACTGACTTTAGCTGATCTTTTGATACCAAATAGAAACAAAGAATGGGATAGCAAATATGCGAATTACAAATGAAACCTATTTCTTTGATGGAACTATTTTTGACCACTTTCCAAAATTCCCAAGATATTTTGGAAATTTTAGTTCCAAGTTTACTAAGAGACTTCTAGCAGAAAGCAGACCAATCCCTCTATTGTGTGGTCTGATCCAAACATTTCAAATAGTAGAAAAAAAAACGCCATAACGTATGTTGAAATGTCATTCTTTCAAGTGACCAAAGATAACATTTTGGGGGGTTTAGCTCATGCCTAACTCCAAGCTCACAAAGAGATTTGAAGAGGTTTACTGCTTTTCTAGAAAGCAGACCAATTCTTTCAATGTGTGGTCTGATCCAAATGTTTCAAATAGAAGAAAAAAAAGGCATTGTAAATGAGATATTTTCAAGTGTCACTTGGGAACTGTAATGGAAAACATGTTATCCCTGCTAAATATGCTCTCCTTATCTGACATACTGAAATTACTTTGTTGTAGGTTTGGTTTGGTTTGCTTTTTGTCAGTGTTTTGTTTCTTACGTTATATTGCCCCCTTCAAAACATACAGCACTCAGAGTAATTATTTCTCAAAAGTAACAGATAAAAAATTCAGTCGCAAACTTTTATGAAACTTATTAGGCTTAGTTAGCTGTGGTAATACAGTTGAGCATGAGTAACTCAAACATATACAGCTCAAAACCATGGATCCCTCAAACAAAGCTCTCACAGCCTCGCATTAATTCTCTTTAATCTATATCTCTTTCAGGCTTTACTTGGACAAAAATTCAGGCGCCAAAAATACACATGTTGCTCAAGCTAATAATCCATAGAATGAATGTAAGATTAAGTAGTTAACCAGTTTGAAGAATGCAAGTCCTGCTGTGGTCTTCTAAAGCCATCTCACATCTGCAGTTTGTTATTAATACTGCCCTCCCCTCCCCCCCCCCCCTCATCTTCTTCATACAAGTATCATTTCTGTGATTAGGCCTACTGAAATCAATTCAGATAGTACATATAATAAACATAAATAAGACTTTTCCCTTGTGTTTTTTTTGCATAAACATATTAGCTGATGACAGTTCCTCCTCTTCTTGCTTGGGGAATTGTTTTCAGTAGGCCTACATGAAGCTACATCTAATGAAATGTATGTACTGCAGAAGACGTACTGGTGCTATGACTTCTTTTTTTTTTAGCTATAGTGGCAATTCTAAATAAAATCAAATTACAGATTCCCTGAACACTTTTTCGACCATGGAAACGGCAATGAATTCAAGGCAAGTTTCCGGCCCTTTAGTTTTTATTTTGTTCCGCCACCGCCTACCCCAGGAACACCCCATACCCCACAATTATCTTGTCTGGGCTGGATTTATGGCTATGTGCCCAGGTAAATCAGGGGGAGATAACTGGGTCAGGCAAAACTGTTAAATGTAGGATACGTTTAAGAACCATTCTCTTCACTAGTGAAATATTGCAAGTTGGATTTAACATCACAGATGTGTTCTTCAACCTTTTCCCTGACTCCTGGATATTTTTTTTATGTGATTGTGACGAAAATAGTAATGTGAGAACTGTTTTGCAAAAGTGTGTATTTTGGGTGATATTTTATGAATACTAATTACGTAATTAGTTTTTCTCACTTTATACCACCGGATATTTTCAAGATGTTTGATGTTGTGTATAAAGAAGATCTTTGTCTTCAATGAGGTGAAAAAAATAGTGACGGCCTTGTAACCAGACAGAAGTTATAAAGTGTTAAAGTTAAGTTAGCATAAGGAGAGGCAAGAAATATCATATGAAATATTGCTGTAAAAAGAGAATGCATATTTTAAAAAATTCTAATTTGCTGTTTCATTTTATCTTGCATTGAAATAATTATGGGAATTAAGAAACAAACAGACAAAAAAGAAACTAGACCTAATTGTAACCTATTTTCCTTAGGGTTTCGCCCGCTTTTTTACTGTTTTATGAACCTGGTCTTGCATAATACATAAATGCTGTCAATGAATCTCAATGTCATGTGCGACTTTACAACAAAATATTATGAAACTATATTTATTTAATTTTTTTTCCGTAGAAATCAGAAACGATGGAGCACACATACGAGGACCACACAAATAAACTTAGATACTTGTGTAGGTTATGTGGCAGATGGTGTTTAAACAAACAAGAGATCAGAAGGACAGAAACCTAGAACTGTCAAAGACTTTCAGAAAGATATTCTTGTTATTTTCCATGTGAATATTGAAAGAGACATCTCAGATATGCACTCACTATCAATTTGTAAGAAGTGCATGTCTACTATTAGACAAATAAAATCTGTTAGCAGTGAAATAACAATAAACATCTCAAATGAAAAACAAACATGTAAAGTTTGGACACAGCACAATGCATTCGTAGAGCCTGAACAATGTGCATCCTGTGCACATTATGATTCTTTCAATAAAGGTACAATGTCTGTCAAGATTCTTAAAGGAAATGATGGTGATGATGAAAGGCTCATCTAAGCCAATGAAAAGGCACCAGCAAGAGTTCAATCTGCAGACTGAAACTCACCATTAGGTTGATGAACACACAGAATTCTACACTCACCTGCAGGAGACAGAGTGTCACAGAGAATGAATCTTATGAATCAAATACTGACATGCTAATGCCTCTGGCTAGGGCGCTGGAGGTCGGGACAACAAATGTCTATGACAGTTATATGGATAGAGCGGAGAGTGGACATATCTGCTCAACTTCTCAAACTCTCAGTTTCCACCATGAATGAGACCTCTTATAATGAATAGCCAGCATTTCCTCTTGCCATTTCTACACCATTAAAGTTACATAAAGGCACTTCCATAAGCCCCCCCAAAACCCCTACAAACAGGACAGTCCTACAAGCCGAGATTTCAACATCACCTATGATTAAGGGTAGAGTGATATCTGTAGAGTCTATGACTGATAAAGAATCAGAGAATAGACCTCTTAACAATGTGGAAGAGAAGATTAATACTCATTTACTGCAGAGAAAAGCGAAGACTAGCAATACCAAGGATATAATTTGCTTCAAAACAAGAGGACAACCCTTATTCTATCATAGAATTAGTATACCCAAAAAAAGCTCGTCATCTGTTACTTCACCACTCAGGAGAAAAAGGGCAAAAAGAGTGGAGGGAATTCTGTCACATGTCTGGCACATCAGAAGGTGATATATTGAAACAATGGGCATCTGAATTCAATAGACTGAGAGGGAAACCTAAGTCAAAATTAGCTAGTTTGATGGGATTAAGTAGGAAGAGGTTCACATCAAAAGAGACACTGGCGATGAAGGAGAGCATGAACATTACATATAGCCAGCTTAGGCTTCAGTCTAGATTTTTAAAGAGTGTAGGTGTTGCTCTTCCTAACGAGCACACAGTTAGGGCAGTTCACAAACACATCACAGAAGGAGATACTGAAATTCAGCCAAGAACCTTTGAGAGCAAAAAAAAAACAAGAGACAAATGATGTGGATGTTGCCTGTATCAAGGACTTGTCACATTTTGTGATCAAGATGATGAATAAGCATGAAAAGAATAGCAATTTAATCTGACATAGTGGAAAAATTCCAGAAAATGAGATATGGATCAAGATTGGTGGAGATCATGGAAAAAACACTTTTAAAGTAGCTTTGAGTATTTGCAATCTTGCAAGACCAAACTCAAAACAAAATACACATCTCAAAGTTACAGTCACAACCGAAAACAATACAGATAATTATGGCAGATTTAAAACTACAGATTGATCATTGAAATCACTGAAATGAAAAGAAAAGGCCATTAAAATATTTGTTTTTGGAGACTACTGATTTCTATGTAAGATCTATGGTATATCAGGACCCTCAGGTATTCGCCCATGTTTGTGGTGTCACGAAAATAAGAAACAAATGCAACATGAGCCACAAGGTGCTCACAATATAGAAATTTGCAATCTTTAATTTTGATGACAACTAAGCTAGTTGTGTACAAAGGGGTGCTGATGTTAAAAATGCCAAGCACTTTCACAACGTGATATATCCTGCCATGCTGAACACAAGACTTAAATCTTGTAGCTCCACCTTACTTGCACATATTACTGGGAATTGTCACTTTACATCATAAATACTTGGAGCAAGAAGCCAACTGTTTTGATGAAAAATCTCTGAAGAAAGAGCAAATTATCAGATGTCAGAGATCTGTACGAAAAATACGGCCAGCGCTGAAAGGAAACAGTTCATCTGAAAGAGGAAAAGATTTTTCTGAAAACCTGCATCATTTTGAGTGATGAGAAAACAAGCCGGAATAAAATTAAAGAAATTCTTCAGGACATAGCACAAAATAAAACCAGTATAAAGGGACCTGTCAAGAAAGCATTTCAAATTGTTTTAGACAGGCAGAACATTGTCAAACGGGCATTTCATGGTGGCCATTTTATCGGTAATCATTGCTATATGTATCTGATCAACAAGGTTTATGAAGAATTTACAAAAGCGATGACAGCCACAGTAGCCAAGAATACAATACACAACAAGACAGTCCCATTGAAGACACTTTTAAAGTCAAGAGCAAATACAACAGCCTGAATGCAGCTTATAGAGCTGTCCATCTAGCTCTGTCTCATGCATGGCCTGTGTCACCGAGGAAATTGAGGAAGCAGAAGCAGCTATTAGACAATATATGACAATTTTAGACAAACATTTTCAAACAGAAACACTCCAGAACACCACATATTGGAAAGGCACTGTGTAGAGTGGCTACGAAAATACAATTTTGGAATGGGCTTTCACGGAGAGCATGGAGGGGAGATGTTACACTCTGCAATTACAAAAATAGAGATAAGAACTGCAGATTTGCACCAAGAAAGTATGAAAATAGCATGCACCATGGAAACATCTCTTCTTCAGACTGCCCCAGAACTCACAAACCTTGTACCTCAGCCTAAGAAAAAAAAGAAAGAAATCATTCTGTTCATCCTATTTACTGTAAATAGAGCATATAGAGCAGTATTTAGTATTAGTAGTTAGAGAATTGCCCAGCTAATGCACATTCTGTTGTTGTTTTTAATATATTGACACATCATTTTTCCTTGAATTTGACCACCCAAATTTTGCCGTGATGCATCTACTTGAAAACAGAAAACTGAGCTTTATATGTGAATGGACTTTTCTATGATTCTTTGAGTTGAGAACCGGGCATCGGAAGGATTTACAAATGACTGAATAATGCTATGCTGTGCAAGCCAGAAGGTGAGGCTGTAAGTAATTTTTGCAAAGCCGTTTTGGGCATCCTTTTCTCTAGAAGTGTACAAAGTATTGTTGAATTCCCCCGTGGTATAGGGACAATACAAAAAATTAGAAAAAGCATGTCAGTGCCTTCAATAAAAGCTGTTTTACTCATTATTGAGAGGTTATTTGACATGTACAATATTACTTGATTGATAAAAAAAGTGATACCACCAAAAAATTCAGATCTAAAAGAATCTCAAAGTGACAAAGTGGAAAGGATACTTTTGTTAGATTATGAGTTTCAATGCATTTTAAAACAAAAGTAATCGTCAAAACCAAACTCCAGCCAGTCCTCCTGCACAGGTAAATTTCAGCACTCAGGTAGAGCCGTCTCAGCAGTAATATGATCTGGCCCCCTGGCGTTTTATGGGGTTTCACGTCTCACTGAGTTCTGAACTAAAAGTCCAGTAGTTCATTGCCAAGAGAATTAGTTTGACCTAGCTGTGCATGACTGTATAAAGGTAATGTTCATGAAGTCCAAGATCGTTACAACTTTTCAGTTTGTCTAAGAACATTTTGCACCTCCTTGATGTAAGCCTCATTGTGCATGTGAATGCCAGACTTTAGAGCTGAGATATCACTGCCCGGTCTTCCATCATACCTGCAATTGATGCAAAATGAACAAGCTATGTAAGACTAGGCATAAACATGAGGACATTGCGCAAATATTACTTGTTGTGCTATCAAGAATGGGTGAAAGACTGACAGGAGTCAGTTTTGTCCAAACTTTGCAAAATATTCTCAGATCTCAAAACACATACAAAAAATCACAAACTGATTTCTATGGACTGTACAACTTCATATAGTTATATATCTCAAAGTCAATTCTAATTTGACAAGTATCTAGTCCTTTGTTCACGAAAATATCACAAGAACCCGTATAAACATAACCAAGAGTATAGACCCTATTAGATATTCTGTATTTATAAATGCTACTTCAAATGACTTGCTTCTGATTCACAATTCATGACCACTGTAAAGAGCCGCGCAAAATCTGATATTCCACTCATTGTTCTAATTCTACATAAAGTATTTTCTGCCCCATTAAAGTCCCAGTATCTGAATATCTCAGCACTGAGTTTGGTCACATCCTTTACTTGCGTCTTGAAATTTCACTGGAAATGAATCCTAGTTTTTCTAGAGGGGGCCTTGTTCTAATGCTGTTCATGATATAATCTGAAATTCAAGGGACTTCAATAATGAATGCTAAAATTATGACAAGACGCATAAAGAGAATAATTCATTTTCACTGTGGATCACTTCAACTGTGGATCTCATGACAATTGTGATCTACTGTCTACAGTCCCCAATTTGCACTGTCTTCCTTTCCCTCCCAAGAGAAATGTTCAAAATGAAATTGAAACACTTCTAAAGAATAGGAGTAATATGTGCTGTAGCTGAAAGCATGTTGCAGTTCATCTCATTATTATGAGCATTGCAAAAATTCGTAAGAAAATGTCTACAGAACCAAAAATAATTTTTAACGACACTTACACAAAGAAAAAGCGGGTGCACACATAGTCACTCGAGTTGCAGACCCAAACATCTCCGTTCATCCGTGAATTCATGCCACTGATCACTGCACAATAAAGACAAGATGAAAAATTTTCACTGGTGTAACATAAGGAAAATTATAATGAGTTACTTTTCTGTCATCTGGAAACACATTCCAATAAAAAATACTAACTAAAGGAGAACAAATAAACAACATATAATGTATATAAAAATATATAGGATATCAAATACCACTCAAGTCGGAAAATGTGTTACCTTAATTTGTTTCAGATCACACGCTTGTGACAGCAGATAAAGATAAAGCAGCACAAACAATACATATATAGAGAGAGAAACAATATATATATATAGAGAGAGAGAAAGAGAGAGAGATATAGATATGTATAGATAAATAGAAACATACATATATATATATATATACAGACAGATAGATAACAACTACATTACCTTCCTCCACTCAAAAGTTGAATAAAGACTTACACTTTAGTAGAAAACTGAAAATTTGGCTGTAGAAAACACTTTAAATACTATGTTTTATATTATATATCCACTGAATGGATTGTTGTACTTTTTGTATTACAATTTGGTCAAGAAATGTATGCAAACATGAGAAATGGGGAATAATTAAATACATCAAGAAAGTGAAGAAAACTGACAAAAGAAATTCTGAATACACTGATTCCCTGTACCAGGAGACCTGCATTTCAAAACTAAATGTAATCTGAGATGATTTTATGCATCCACTTTATAATCAACTGAAAAATGCTCTGAAAGAAGAGGGCATTTGTTATATTTAAGAATAAGAGCCAATTGAGAATGACACCCAAATCCATTTACTTCACTAGCAATATGCCTATCGAGCTATAGCAGTTTTACTAGAGTGGGCCTTGTTCTAATGCTGTTCATGATATGCTATGTGCATCTGTGATTGAATGCTACATTTACATCATGTTTTATCAAACACAAAAGAAATTTCTTTTTGAGGACAAATAAAATTTACATGTATGTTATTTTATCCTATCTTATTTAAAAAGGACATAACTTCTCACAAGAATATTATTTCATATAATTTTGCACTCAACCGTAGCATCTCCTCTAAATATTTAATTGCCTTAATACAAATATCAACAACCATACAAAATCAAATCTAAAACGCAACACAAAAATAATCATCATGGCACTAACCTTCACATAAAGCTATACATGTCATATCGTTCATAGGTCCCATGTCTTCCTTCGAGCCAAACTGAAAGATGGGAAACAAACAGCAATTATTCTATTTCCAACATTCAATCTAAGAAAACATCTATATGAACAGAGATTCTCAGTGCTGTGTTGACATTCTGAAAGATCATTTCATAAGAAAAAAAAGAAAAATACATCTACCGGAAAGCAGTCCCAGCCATTTTGGTAATATATGTACATATTTCCATATTCTGTAAGTTCAGTACTTTAATCCTGGAGGTGTGTTGGGGCAACACCAGATCAATGACCTGCCTTTCAAACTCGGTGTTTGAATTCATCTGCAAATACAGCTCAATATGAAAGTAGGCCAAAATATCACTCCTGAAACATGAAAAAATATGTCTTGTAGTCAGTCAGAATTAACTGTAAGTCACAGAGCTTGAACAATGAAATCACAGGGTCAATGTGATGAATATGGCTGACATCACCTTTTTACATTGCAGAAACTGAAAGAACATTCATTTCTGAATAAAAAAACATTGCTCTTATGAGCAGATTACAAAGGATGGTGTGAGCTGAATATTTAACTTTCTGTGCTAAACTGTATATTTTTCCTTTTTTTAAAAAAAACTTTAGCTGATGCTGAGGATCCTGTCTCTTCAATTTGCAATATCTCTGGCTATGGCCAGACTTGCTCAAAATTTTTTTGACCACATGACAGTGTATGATATAAGGTTTTATGTGATAGTGACAATCCAATTTAGAAAGAAATCTACATATGACTTACTTTGCCTGGAGAAATCTGGTGTTCCAGCAGTTGTTTCTATTGGCACATTTAGAGTTCAAACAAGCTATCAGTAGTTCTTCTGTTGTTTTTATAAGCTCACATAACCAGTACATCAGCAAATGATGTGACAGACTGACATATCATGAAATTTGGCTTTTCTGGTGGGCTTTTTTGCCCATCATTGTTCATGTTAAAAGATCTTTTCTGTTTCAAATATTTTACAAACTGAGCTTTGGTTTTGGAGATATTACATGATCTGTTTTGACGTATCGCAAAACCCTAGCACAGGCATGTCCATTAAAGTCCAGTATTCAGGTTGAATGTGTGCAAATTTCATCCGGCCCGCAGTCTTGTCACATTAAATCAAATTTTTTTCAGTAGGACTATTTACTGCAGTCAAAATCTCAGTGTCATCCTTCACATTAGTACAGGCAAGTTATTCTTGGATATCATTTGCAATGCAAATTTCATAAACACATGTAGTTCATTTTCATTGATTATTTTAATATTTATGGTTTAAAGAGAATGTCAAGCTGACTGTTCAGCCTCCACACATTTTCACCTTATCAAATCTGGCCCTCTTCTCAAAAAGTTTGGACACCCCTGCCTTAGCGTCACAGACAGACGTAAAGGACTTTTCACAAATGAAACCGGAAGTCTGAGCGAGAGTTATGTGCCTTGAGCACTGGGCCGTTCCGGTTACAAGTTTACGATGGAAGGCAACGACCAACTAGTTACTGTGCATTATAACTATAGACCTATTGAATATTTGAGAGTGAAAGAGCGCAATTTTATACTGGAAAACTATGGACAAAAGTATTTGTGAAACTGAGAGATCTCTAAAGTGTTGAAATAGTGGCTGAAACGTTTACAGAAAGTGTAGATCTACCTCTCTACATCATAAATCAAAATGATAGATCTATACTTTAATTCTTAGTTCCAAATGTACTTTTCTCTATTTTTCATTCACTTCAATAAATCATCTTTTTTGAAATTTATATTATGTCTGCTGCTGATCCAGTTTTGTATGTAGCGGCACTCGATTTTTTAATACATATATAGATATGTATATAGATATAGTATACATGTACTATCTATCTGTCTATCTCTATCTATCTATCTATCTATCTATCTATCTATCTATCTATCTATCTATCTATCTATCTA
>JBCEWB010963162.1:0-15294 GCA_039654565.1 Peronia peronii | reverse complement strand
CTGTTTGTGAGTAGTTGCATCATGTCTTTTCTTTCAGAGGCGTACCGGGGGCACTCCAGCACCATGTGTTGGATTGTCTTTGTCCTGCCGCACTGTGTGCATCGGATATTGTCTGGGGGTAATCTCGGTGTCCCCAGTCTGCCCCTTGTTATTTTTTGTGCTAGTGGGTTATTGTTTTTGTTTCTTAGTAGAATTTTCTAGTATGTTTGCATTTTGGATTGTTCTCCCATCTTCTCTGTCATACCCTGTCTATCTGCTTTCTAATCCTACTTTTAACTTCTCCCTTCCCCAGCCCTACATTGATGTATATGTTGGGGTGTCTAGTTGCTTCCTTGGCTAACTTGTCTGCTGCTTCATTCCCTTCTATTCCTGTGTGTTCTGGTGCCCATGTGAGGGGGAAATCTGATACTGAATGATTTATAATGTCGATGGCTGGCCAATCAGAGTTCACGTTCTCATTGTTGGCACTGCAAATTTGAAATCTTGCAGGAATGGTTGGACATGGGTTAAACCTAGATATCATGGCATGGCCGAAACAACAACAACAACAAAAAAAAAACAAAAAAAAAAGAAGAAGAAGAAATAGAGAGGGGTTGGAGGCGCAGGAGGCCTACTGACAGCTGAGATGACAAAACCAATCCCATTCTCAATCTGAATTAACATAGAGATCAAGTGAAAATGAATAAGGGACTGGTGGATAACTTGTAGACAATACAGTGACGAATGTGAATCGCCGGGTAAGTTTAGGCCTATAGTGCAGTTAGATGTGGAGAGGATTTAGTAAGAACTCATGCTATAGCTACCTTGTATAAGCAGACAACAATAAACTCTAGTTAATACATAAAGTCCGCTTGTCATTATTTTATGACGTAATTCGTTTATTACTCCGTGATGATAATCTTTGCCAACTTTGTTTCATGGGCGAATAACGAAGGTGTGAAGATAGTTGAAATTGTAAATCATGCAAAATTATCTATAGCAATTAATATCAAACTCGTATAAGACAGCCAAAAACTAAATAGCAACGTTCTCCTCCAGCTATGAATAATGTGCAGTCGATTGTACAGTGATAGCTGTTTGGAAGACCACGTAACTTACATTCATTTGAGGGCTTAAAATAACATACAAATTCTGATTTTATAGTTGAATGAGATCGAGTCTTATTTCAGAGGGGCTTTTGTAGATTTTCATTCTTTTTCAACAAAGGCACACGTAGAAGTTTTACTCGTATATTATATACATATCAGCATGATATTTTTGATACAAATATTTGCTGGATAAGATATCGACAAATAGGCCTGTGTTTTCAAGAGACACAGTGCTGTTAATGTGGTGATAGCTCCTTCTTACTCATTTCAGAGTTCTCTCTCTCTCTCTCTTTTTTTTTTTTCAAAATCAATGCTATTTTGGACGAGACCTCGAAGCGCAGCTCTCCCAGACAGGAAAACACATAAGGCAGAATAACAAGCGTTGCCATACGTAAACAACATGGCGGACATTTCTGCTGCACCACATTGCGTAGTTTGTAATGCGACAGACCATCTTAAACGATGCAGTCGCTGTAAAGATGTGTTTTACTGTAGCATAGAACATCAGAAACGAGACTGGTCCAAACATAAAACGAGTTGTGCTAAATCATCCTCACTGCGAAATTCGAACGGAAACCAGAGCAGAATTCTAAATCCTAAATTTAGTAGTAGTAGTGTAACCACTAAAGAAAATATTGAGTCGATTGCAACTCAATCCTCAGTATCACAAGAGAAAGAGATTGAAAGCATTTTAGACTTTTCTTCTGTCAAAGAACCAGAAAGGTCACAAAACACATCAAGCTCTCCTAATAGCAAGGATATTTTTCATGAGTTAGTGAATTCTGAATCAGAAGACTATAACGGACCTGCAGCTAACACCACAGCATCAGAGAATGATTTTGAACAGGCCGATGACACTAATTCCGTGGATGAAACTGAAGCAACAGTTGCAAGTGAACAATTGAAAGACTCCGATGATGATTTTACTCCCTTTGATACACATCCTTTTTGTGAACGTAAATTTCCTAAACCAGAATCATATCATCATAAAGATTTAGCTGAATTCATAGTTACCAGGCTAGTTCAGTTTGGTTACTGTGTCGTTGATGGATTGTTTGAAGAACAAGTTATAGATGGTGTCATATCAGAGATAAAAAGCTTGAAAGACAAGGATGGTCTTGAGACAGGACAGCTTGCTGGAGGTCGAACGAGTGGTGATAACTCCCAGAAAGTTACAGAGAAGCGGATTCGTAGTGATGTCATTAAATGGATAACAGGACAAGAAGAAGGACTAACTTCTGCTGCACAGGTCTTGAGTGTCATGGATTCAGTAACAATGTTTTTTAATAAACATTTAAAAAAGCATGGTTTTATCCAAGGCAGAACAAAGGTAAAGTACAGCTGTCTGATGCCTTTTTTTATTTCTTCTTTACTACAACTATTTCCTCAAATTGTTGAAGTTTCAATGTGATATGAGATCATGAAATAGATATGTCATCATATAGATGCAAACTTTAATTATAATTTACTGATTTAGATCTGTGGCAACCATTATGTTTGTATCAGATGTTATGGCAGTTTCAATATTTGAGTTTTCACAGTTCTAAAAATATGTGTTTTTTACCCAGCTTCCCAAATGTGGCAGAATACTGGATATTTCAGTTTATGATTAACACTGAAAGAAAATAATCATGGATTTATGATTCTTCAGCTTCCATGCCAAGATATGTTGTCCTTATGATGCACTAAGTTTTGATATTTAATTCAGTTGCAAAAATTATGAATGTTAAGTGACATAATATGTCATCCTGAGGAACTACATTGTATATGAAAACAAACTACGTGTATGGCAATTTCATTTTCATAATTATTGCCTTATGTTGTGACTCCATAAATTCCATACAGGCTATGTTAGCATGCTATCCAGGCAATGGCACTTACTACCGGAGGCATGTTGACAATCCAAATAAAGATGGTCGACGAATTACATGCATCTTGTACCTCAACAAAGATTGGGATGTACAGGTAAATTTCAGCATAGGTTCAAACTGTAAAAGGGTACTGACAGCAGTTTTGTATTTAGACTTGACTGTTTGGCTCTTTGTTACACAGTATGCTCACACTAATAAATGCTACCAAATTTGAAAAGTTTCAGAGACTCCATTTTTTTGCATGCTTTCTTGGCTGGAGTGTTATTTATACAGTTTGTTGATGTGAAATGATGCTACACTTATTAAAATTCATTGACCTTTACCTACAGTACTATCTGCATGTTTCCTTAAATACCTGTGATCAGCAGGCAACATCTTATATTCTTTTCTGTGACTCTATGTTATAATTGGTATGCACTCTTAAGAAAAAAATATTTAAAAAAAAAAATTTATTGAATCTGCCTCAAGGCCAGGCATTTATTAGATAAATTATGCCATTTTACAAATGTTAAAGTTTATAAATTATGATCATGCAAAAGAACAAAATGTCACTGAAATATGATGGGAACAGCATCTCTCTTGAGGCTGCTCTCATTTTCATTAATTGTGAAATGTAATTATGAACAAATAGAGTTTTATTATGATTTGTCTGAAGTTTGTGGGCCATTTATGATATCAGTATAAAATTCCAATGCAGTATGACGAGTTTTGACACAGGGTTAGAAATATTTCATGGTATAAATTAATTTCACCTCGTTTTCCATTGTTCAGTATGCAGACTTGATTTATCTTTCTTCCTCAGAAAGATGGTGGTTTGCTGCGAATATTTCCTCCATATTCTGATGAACCACTAGACATACCACCTGTAGCCAATCGACTCCTGTTTTTCTGGTCTGATAAAAGAAACCCACATGAGGTGCAACCAGCTTTCAAAGACAGGTGAAATAGAAATAGAAGACCTTTCATAGCTACCCCCGGGGTCACCTATGAAGTTATGAAAATTGTTAGCCTACAATAGGTGTTCATAGAAAGCTCAGAATTCAGCAGTTGAGAGTTTTTTTTTTTAAATCAAAAGATTCTTTATCCTGTCTGAATGCCTATCACAGAGGATCCTCATCTGTGTTCTCATTTACTGTGTGTTATTGTGTCTGTACATATCTGTTAGTTGTTAATGACAAACTTATTTCTGACCCCAGGTATGCAATGACAGTCTGGTACTTTGATGCAGAGGAACGAGATGCTGCCAAAGCTGATGAATTAAAGAAAGGTGAAAAAAATGAAACTGATGAGGATTAGCAATTTTTTGTTTGTACAGAAATCTGCATCCATTTCATTTTAAAAATCTATGTTGTTCTCCCTATAGGCGATAATACATATTCAGTTAAATTGACTCAGAAATATCAATGCTGTTTTGAGAGTCAATTCAACTGAACATTTGAACACTTCACAAGTTCAGTTTGTCACTGTGTGCAACTCAGTATTCTGTGTGGGGATAAATGGCATCGCAAGGTATTATTCTAATTAAGCAAAGAAATAGGTGGAAAACAAGAGCTGAAGGGAGTAAAGCATGGCCTAAGAAAAAATACAGTACACACATAGTATTAACATTATGGAGGAACTGTGAGTGTACCCAACGATTTTCAGAATTATCTGAGAATGTATGGAGAGAACTGTCTTCATTGTCGAGCATTGTAAGACTTCATACAGAGAAAATGTATATAGTGATGAAGAACATGATAAGTCCACATGAGAGACCAACTGCTACTGTATATAACTGGTCACAGGCAGAAACCATGTGGACTTGAAATACTCAACCTGCATTTCTTCCCAAGCATTATCTACAATAATATCTGAAACATGCAGAACTTTTTGCCAGTGCCCTGTCAAAGATTGTCTGATGATAAAATGCAAAACTTGTGTCTGTAACTTTTACATATTTATGATGAAGAAAGATACATTCTAGATATCATTACATATCACGGATGTTGGTAGAGAAATGTCATGATTTGATTCAAGGATAACATTTGATTGTAATGTGAGGATGAAGATGATGTCAGTGATGATAATGACAATGACAATGATGATGTAATGATGATGGTGATAACCATAAAAAGAAATGATGACACAGGAATGGTGAATACATGAATGACGATTTGATAGTAACCATGGGAGTTGTATTGTGGATTTGTAACCAATATTAGATCTAGATCTATGAAGAAGCGGACCAATAAATAGCTATATTTTTTAAAAATCATCAAATCAAGATGTGCACATGGTGTTCGCCCTACTTTTGACACACTGATTCCAAATATGCAATTATCTTTTTATTTGAACTTTAATTTTTCATATTTACTCCGTGCCTGAAGTGAACATCAAAGGAAGCTGACAACACTGAATCATTTCATGTTCAACTTTTGACAGCAGAACTGGGCAAAAAAAAAATCACACATTGTCTGATTTTCTCACCTGACCTAATTTCCACCCACATGCACAATATGAACAGTACAAACTGAGACTGCACTGTTAGAACGTAGTAAAAACTGAGTGTGTAAGGCCTGCTTAATGAGAATGCATCACTGTGCTCAATCTCAACTGTGATCTTTATCTTTTTAATACCATCATTGATGTCGTTAATTTTGACATGTTTCTTGACAACAGTTTGGTATTCTCTTGCATTTTATTCCAGAAACAGAGGAGATTAATGCAAAAATTGCTGAACTGGAAGAGAAAAAGAAACAGATGGAAGAGGTAGTTTTGCATAATGTTTCTATCATTAGGCATTAAACAAATCATAGAAGCATAATATGTTAGCTTTATTTGAATGATTGGAATAATATGAACAGAAACTATTGATGGTTTTTTAGAAAAAGGATCAATTTGTGTAATATCTGCACTTGAAATGGCATGATTGAGAGACATTTTTGTATTGTATCAATTCTTTCCACAAATGATGTGTTATTCTGAAAACCCTTGTGAGATTGTTTGTATTCCACTAGGCACAATTAAATGAATTGGTCAATATTTACTGTAACAATCATTATATTTTGTAATCTTTTTTCCTACTTCAAAATCTGTTGTCCTTGATGCTTTTATCAGCTTAGATTATCTGTGACAAGGAGCTGTGGGAGCTTTCAAGTCATGTCATGTCAGTCATGTCAAAATTAATTGACATCTTTATTTTCTCCCTCCAGCTGACTCGACTGCAAGAAGTACAGAACAAAGCCATGCAGCATGTGCAATCATTATCAGAGGAAGAGCTACAGGTAAGCAAAAACTGACATAACAGTATATCCCACACCCAATGGGGCTGAGTGCAATTTGTATTGCTGAAACATATACAGTAATATCTGTGGACATGAACAAGGATGAAGTTACCTTAGTCCAGGGATATTGTAGGGTTTCATCAACAGCCTGTGCATTGCGCTTGGCGCTCATTGGGTCTTCAGTCAAACTGATCTGGGACTTTTACTGTGCATCAGAAATGATTTTACGCTGTCAGCAACTTTTTTTCTGCCTCTCACACATTAGCTCAGTTTGGCCATGAAAGAGACATTGCTGTACTGATGTCAGTTTCAAATAGCTCAGCTGTGCATTATGATTATAACCCTACTACATGTACATTGGTCTATGCAAAAGTACCTCAAATCTGTGATTGATTCAAAGGTATCAAGAGCATGGTATGAGTTATTATTTGAATTATAGTTAAACAATCAGGAGAATATTGGACTATGTTAGTACTGTTCCTTTGTACAAGTTTATGATTATCCTCCCTGATAGCCAGTCTTACACATCACAAATTCTGGACATTGAAACAATGGGAAGGACTCTTCTTGTGTCCAAAATTCTTCCTTGCATCAAAATGTCTTTTCAAAAAACAATTAATGGCAAAGGATATCTTTTATCTATAAAAGTATTTGTGATGAACCTGTGGAAGGTGTTAAGTATTACAAACTGTTCATCGCATCTATGAGTGTTTCTAATCTTTAACTGTGAAGTAAAATAAAACATTAACGCAGCCATTTCTCTTGTTGTCAAAACTTGAATCCATATGTCACTTTCCACTCATATCTAAGACTGTTAGAACAACAATGACTCCTCTGTTATAGGAAAGGTTAATGGCAGTTATTTGTGAGTACTATGACAGAGACACTGGGACTTGAAACAGAGGTGTATTCTTCATTGTCTGGATATATGTTAAAATTGTATGTGGCTGTGGGTGATTTGCTAGCACTACAGAAGAATCAGTTAAATGACTCAGGGCTGATTTGATCAAGGATACACTCATCATATTTTGCACTGGAATTCAATTCCAAGCACATTCCAGTCTTGTAACCTGATGCTCATTTTATACCACTTTAAGTTATAAACTTGTCAGTGCTTCAAAAAGAATAACCTATAATGCATCAAAAATAAAATAAGATAACCAGCGAGAGTTATTAATTATGTTATTCTCATCAAGTACAATGTTCTTGTATGCCTCGTGTATATGTAGAGCTTGCCATTATTAAATTTAAAATGAATCAATAAATTCAGAGTCAGAAAACTTTACTCGACCTGCAGATAATACCATAGCTATAGAGAATGATTTTGCACAAACAGATGACACTGATCCTGTGGATGAAACAACAGATTCAATTTAACAGTTGAAGGATTCCAGTGATGATTTTGTTCTGTTTGATGTGTGAAGGTAAATGTCTTATACCAGGAAAATATATGTGTATGCCCAAAAAGTTAGCTAACTTTATAGTCACAAGCTAATTCAGTTTGGGTATTTTGTAATATAAGAGAGTTATTATTTACATTATTTTTATGAAATTCATTGTTCTCGTACACGATTATGTGATTTTGCAGGTACTGTCCATGTTAATCAGCACTCACCCAAACCCACAGCAAGCCCTGGCTCTCTTGGGCGTATCAGATGTTATCTATGGCGCTCTGGTAAATTTCCTGAACATTCCACAAGGAAGACGTTAGTTTGCTTCTTCTGTTGGTAATTGAGGAGGTGGAAGAGAGGAGCATTGCATGCAAGGGGACGCTGATGTAAAAAGTTCTGTACAAAGCTGAATGCAGTCCAACAGTAAGTCTGTGTGAACATCCAGTCAGATATTACAGGATCTGTCTTTGCAAATATGACACACTCTAATTTATCATGTTCAAGATATTATTTGCTGATATATTCAATTGAAATGGCTATGGTTATATGTATAAATTTTAACTTATGAGCAAGATGGCTTCTTAAAAATGCATCATATTGGTGCTGAATTCATTTAAAGTTGTGAGCTAAGATTCTGTTAGTAGATTATGTTTTCACTAGTTTTTGCACTTGATCTGTGGCTTAACCCAAATTAATACTGTATTTGTAGGTTGTGAGTTAAGGTTAAAGTTATAGTTAAGATTTCACAAGTTTCCTCACATAATCTGCAGCTCAGTGGTATTATTTCACCAATTTCTTGCTGTAATTTTCAGTTGTGAGCTGAGATTTTGCCACTATGTTTTGCTCTCACAAATTTGTTCAGGCTCTCTGCAGCTCAGTGATATTCTTTTGAAATGCCATTGCAAACAGTGTCTTCCTGAATGCACAACATGCATTGTAGATTTTTACACAGATCATGGAGTTTTATTTCATCACAAATGTTTTCATTTTGTCATTTCACATTAAGTCAGATGTTCTCTGAAATAAAATTGATTGTACAGAGAATATCAATGTGTATGTAGAATAATGTACAATCTTTCAATATTTGATATAGGTTTGTGAAACAAATGTTGCAACATCATGGTTATATAATGTCCAACGCTAACCAGCTAAATAAAGGGCAAAAGTACAACTTCAGAGCAACTGACAAAATCCCAGATACAGATCACACATAAATAATGGCGTGTACTGATTTATAAAATATGCATACATTGACATTCAGGCTAGACTGTGTCTAATTGATGGGCTATGTCTGTAGACGTTATGCCATTCCATGGTAGAAATATGAAACAAGCTCCATTCACAGACTAAAAGTGGTTTTTCTCTGGCTCTGTTTACATAAATCTGCTGAAGATGTAACTGCCACTGGGTCCAGTTCTATCCTATATGTTGCTCCCCGCTCTCTTGAACTGTTATTTTTAAAAAAAAATGTATTTGCCTGTTAAAGTCAAGATGGCGTATAGGGGCATGTTGATGTGTCAAGATGTCCGCAGTTTTGCTATCAGTAAACAAACAGATTTATTTTGGTATTTCTAACGTGGTTTCACATTACATCCATAGACATAGTCCAGCCTGGATGTTATGTTTGTTTTCAGTGTGAAATTACATGCTGTCGAACATAATAATGATGATAAATGTTTTGGAACATGTTGATCTGAAAGTCACACATAATGTATCTCCAAAGAACTCTACATTTGCTTTAGTCAGATTTGTGTGAGTTTGTTTTGTAGCTATGTATCTATACAAATTTCAATGAAATTCATTGAAAAATAAAGGTTTTACAGCAAATTATGTAAGACACCCACATTTTTGTGTAATTTATTACAGCTAGCACAGGCCTGAAGCTTGGTATTTAGTGGCAAAGTCCAGTATCAAAAGGTTATTGTGCTACTAGACAAAGTGTCAGAGACCAAAATCTTTTTTTTTTTTTCTTTTGCAAAGCTCCCTGTTTCACACTGGTGTTGGACAGTGTTGATTAGTTAACTTTGAGTTCATTTTCACATGTTTACAAAGTGCAAAGTGGTCTATTACTAATAGGAAATTGCCTTGCACATTTCTCTCCTGATAACTTCTGAAACATGGTTTGTTATAATTACGTTTGTACTGTTATAAAATACAGTCCTTCTCTCCCAAAATACATATGTATGAATTTCGTCTTTTTTTAAATGTCTTGGCATTCTGACATTTGTATTATCTGTTTATCTCTTATACAAATATCAGAATGTTTTGTATATATGAGATGTAACATGATGAACTCAGGCTCTCGTCAAATTTTGAGCATATGGAGTTATTGGTATCAAGGTGAAGAGTATTCATTTCCCTTTCTGTGTCTGAAAAAGTTTTTGTTCTACCTCATGTAGAAGTCAAGATGTTGGCAATTAAAGACGATGGGGGTGACCTGCTGTTGCAGCTGAATTTAGTGAGAAAATGGCGGATTACTTTTGTTAGTCCCTTATAAATCCTTATTAGGCCTTGCCAGTAAATTACAATTTTTGGGCTTTTACTCATGTAGCTCTGAAATGCATTTTTAGATTGATATAGTAAGGTTCTGTAAAAAAAAAAAATATTGTGATAAAAAATTCATTCACTGTTAAAAACATGTGATTTCTCCAGTCACCTCAGTCTGATGAGCACCTGATTTCATCGTGTCATGACTCATACAGGTTGTGTCGTTGGATATAAAGTTTTGATTTAACACACTGCGAGTGATATGTCCTTGTAAAAAGCAATTTTGAAGTTATGCTTCAATTTTGATATCTCAGTGAGAATTAACAGGTTACATAAAGTGACACCAACTTCATCTATAATGATTCAGAGCACAACTACAGTTTGTTAAGTAATTGATAATTTGAGTTAATATTTCAAACTTGTTCACCACGGAACATGTCAGTTTGTTATAGGGTAGTGTTACAAACTGGTATTTGAGAACTTTTCAGTTTGGAAATAACAACTTTTTTCCCAGAATCTCAGTTAGTTTTCCTCAACCCTTCAAGTGTCCCCAATAAACTATCTGTGACGTCAGGGGAAAGTCAAAGATTTTATCATATGTTGGAAAATGCTTAGAAACAGGCATACCAAGATAAAGTAAAGGCCACAACATTATACATTTTCTGAAAGTAGAATGAATGAACTACAACATGATAATTTTTTTTTCCGATTTGATGACATATATTGACCTTGATTTTGACCCATTGACCTAATAAGGAATCACAATATGGCCGATGAAATCGGCCGTAACACCACAGAATGAAATTTGGCTGATCTGATTGGCCGTAAACATTTAGAGGGTTAATATAATGATTTTCCAACGCTGTCTGTAAAAATTGTGTAGCTGTATATTGCGGTCATCCGGTGGTGAAAGAAGAAATTTAATTCAGTGAGAGATAAGGATACATTCTGACTACCTTGCATACCTGATATCATCTATAGATGGATATGGAGGACAACACAATCACTCAGACTCAGCACAAAAACATGTCCACAAATTCACCACATCCGTTTCCAGGCATTAAGAATGAGTAAAAATCTGAGGCAAACAATTACATGAAACAATACTTTATTTCAAGTTTACTGATGAATCAAACATTAAGTCACAACATATGCATTAAACAAAGAAAAGAAAGAGAAAAAAAACAAAAACAAAACAATGACAAGTACAAAGACGAACATTGAAAAACAGCAGGAATAAAACACTTTGGTTGAAAAACTTTTATTTCAGAATCAGCAATGAAAATGGGACACATTTTCACAAAATGAAATCCATTAAAAAAAAAAAAATGAAAAGGACAACATCAATAAAGAGTAAAATTAAAAATAATAGAAAAAAGTAGGTCTGAATGACTTTAAGGATAAGAATTTTACTGGATGGGTCACAAGTTCTACCTTTGACAACAGCCCACAGATTGATATAAACTTTTACACTTAGCTAGAGCAATGAACTAATCTCTACTATGTATTGCTCTGAGCTGACCACCTTGGTAAGTGTAGTAACCTTTTAGAAATACAGTGATATGATATACATGTATTTGTATTTTTTAACATGACAAAATCATTATTATAGGCCTACATATACATAAAGCCAAACATTGATCTGGTAGAATATGCTAGGATGAATCACTCACTACCTGCAAAGCCTGTTCAAATTCACGAACTCTGACTAATTTTTTGAGAGTTTTTATGGTGAAAGGCATTTATAAACTTTAAACTTTGTTTTCTGCTGAGGATGTGCTACATAAGTTTTTCTTATGTGATGACAAAATGCATGGAACATATGGAGATTGTGATGTGGTCAATGATATATAGAGATAACCTATGCTGACAAGAGGATATTCAGGATATTGTGACCTTATCCGGTACCATGGTAGATATAATTATGATGCAGCTGATGTTGATGATGATAAAAAGGATGATGTGAGTGACAGACATCATGGTAACAAAATGGAAAACTGCATCAATTTAATATCTCACCTGTATTGAACTTTTTCCTTTTTTCTATTAGCAAACAGATTTAAGTTTGTTTTTTTTTGAGAACAATTTTAATTCTTAAAAAAAAATGCAATGATATTAGATATTGCTACTATTTATATCTTGAACAACAAAAAAAAGAACTAAATTTGCTGAAACAGACATTAAAAGCCAAGGATATTGATAATTCTAAAATAATCGACATATATGTCATCTGATCATACCACATAAACATTAAAAACAGATTTGATGGTTAAAATTTTGACAGGTATACTTTGTTACACTATAGCGTACTGTTGGTACAGAAGCTCTCGAACCTTGAAATAATCCTCGCACAAAGTCCCTTCAAGTTTGATCTTTCCTGCTGTATCCTGAAATGTACAGACAATTCAAAGTTCTATGAGTACATGTATAAGTGGAGATCTAAATGGAATACACAAACACACACAATTAAACCACTAACAAAATGATAAAACATTGTGCGAGTCTAGTGTTGAATTGCAGTTGTGACCACTTCTGAGCACACATTGCTATGGGCTGAGACACAGCCAGAGCTTAGCTGGTTACCTACGCAGGAAAATATAGCATTTAGAAAAGCTGATTTTAATGTCACTAAAGTTGAAAGCCTATTTCACTCTCTGTCAAAATATCTATGAAATTTCAAAACACGATAATTATCTTCTGTCTTAAGACTTCATGACAATGATTTTAAATTGTGGTTTAGCCCTTTTTGTATGATTTACAGTGAAGTGGTACTAAGGGTGGCTTGTCAAGGTAAAATCAGTTAAAGGCCATGTCAATTCTTGAATATCTAGATCTAACTGTCCTAAGTCCATGGCTATTTGTTTTGAAAAAGTTGTTTTAGGATGGAGTTAAAAATGATAAAATACTTTGCACTGAAAATTAACCTGGTCCTGAATACTGACATTGTGTTTGTTGACTTTTTGTGAACTGGGCATTTAAAGCTTTCAAGGATTGATGTAGACGCTTCTTTACTACAACTGTAATCACCGAAACTGGTGTTCTCTATAGCTATAAGGAAAACATATATATGTACAACCCTGTTTCCCTCTCTTTACACACCATCTAGATCTAGATCTTAATTTACAATACACAGTGAAACTGATGACCTAATTTGAAAATCAATGTGTATATTTATTTGGATCCAAATCAAATCATTTCTATCAACATTTGAAATACACAGAATGAATATAGCTCAAAGCCTTGTGCGATTTATAGTGTTGTTGTGTTGTGGTCAACTAATGTAAGGTCAGTGATCCAAAAATGAACTAAGCACGAAGACTTAAACTGTTAGTTGACACTTTTTAACTAGGTTTCAATCACAAGTGAATAGTTATCCTGTCTTGTACTTTTAGAGTAAACTTCTGAGTACTTGGTTTTCTATGTCTCCACAGGTGCACTATGCCACTGGATCATTTCAATCCTTTTTCTGTAACAGTTTGACGATACTTTTGACAAAAACAATAAAGACTCTGCATTAACTGACTGAGAAATAAATACTGTTGAAATGTGCGTGGGTAAGTCTCAAACTGAGATGAAAACGCTGCAGGATCTCAATGGTGGTCTCAGTGAACATGGAAAATCATATTTAACCTCTTTCTTGTTCGGTCTCACATGCATCTCTTGTCAAACAGGTCTGTTCCAACCAAACGAGCGGCTGGAAATCCCCGTTTAATTTCAGTAGGGGGGTACAAACACTCCAAACTGTTCACTACCATTGATATAGAAAAACATATAAAAAATGCACGGGATCAGTGACGATTGTTCTCGATCTCGTGGTGGAGCGGTATTAAACATTAGTGGGTGTTCTATTTTTGGAAGAGGGTACAAACATTCTGCCCTGGATTTCCAGGTTTTGGTTAGTCGAATATGAACTATTACAGATTCCAGAGACATGATTTACATTGTGGTTAATCTCAATAACGATATCGAGAATGTGGCAGGGCAGGGATTTCAATCGCCCTTAACTCCCGCGGAAATGTCATTTACTGGATTATTCCCCCTGCAATAATAATTATTAACATCCAAACCTTGAGTGAGCGACTTTTCCACTCAGGCAAATATAAAAATGATTACTTCCCTTTTGAAAAATGGTGGAATCACTTTTCGTCTGTTATATGAAACATGGACAAAACGGACCTCGGTCTCACTTTCGCATGTTTCAGTTCTAAAGAGCAAACGTGCTTTTTTCTTCCCATCTCATATATCAAGCAGAGGAAAGTGTGACTTGGCTGGCCTCCTCCCATTCCCTCCCCCTCCCCCGCCACCACCACAAAGGATTAATTGATTTGTCCCGACCAAGGAAATGGCTGGAAATCCCCGCCTATTTTTAGTAAAGGATATAAACACTCCAAACTGTTCACTGACATTTAAAAAAAAAAAGTATACACGGGACCGGTGACAACTGATGTCGGGTCTCGTGGTGGAGCGTTAACACACATAAGGGTGTGTTCTATTTTTAGCAGGGGGTACAAACAATCAGTCGGGAATTTCCAGGTCTGTGCCTGGTCGAACACGACCCATTGTAGTACATGCAGCACGAAGATCAGGAATGATGATGTACTCACCCTGCGGACAGCGACCAGGTTGTTACAGATGAGCACGCCTCCAGCAAACTCACACTGCACGCCAGCGTTGACCAGCACCAGCTTGAAGTCGGACAGTTTGGGCTCGTTGATGAACACAGAGATGTGAGGGGGTACCTGGGGGGATGGCAAACAGCACTGGGGCAATTAGACTTGAGCGGGGACATAGGCTACTTATCACTTCACTGTGAGAAAAAAAAAATACACTCACAAATCAAACATAATCACGTAGGACGTTACATGATAATTCCTGAGATAGGACATCACAAAACACAGAAAAATGAACCACACATCAACCATAATCACAGAGATAGGACATCACATAACGATCAAAATCACAGAGATAGGACATGACATAATCACAATCATAGAGAAAGGACATCACATAACAATCCCAATCACAGAGATAGGACATGACATAATCACAATCATAGAGAAAGGACATCACAAAACAATCCCAATCACAGAGATAGGACATGTCATAATCGCAATCAAAGAGAAAGGACATCACAAAACAATCCCAATCACAGAGATAGGACATGACATAATCACAATCATAGAGAAAGGACATC
>JBCEWB010962832.1:0-15297 GCA_039654565.1 Peronia peronii | reverse complement strand
ATAGATAGATAGATAGATAGATAGATAGATAGATAGATAGATAAATAGATAGATAGATAGATAGATAGATAGATAGGGAGAGAGAGACTGTAGCTGAAAATTCTACTCACATTTTAATAATTATTTCTACCAGGTTTCTACAAACAACCTTCAGGCTGTAACATAATACTGAACTGTCACAGACTCAAGATTCTCATGTTTCAGACTTTCTCTTCTTTTCCTCCTGTCCCTATCTCTCTCTCTCTCTCTTCGGTCTTACTCTCATTCTCTCTTCCCCCTGTTTTCTTTTCGGCGCCTTGTGCACCCCTTGACACGTACTCCCATTTTCCTCAGCCATCTCCCTTTTCGTCCACCAAGAACTGTTTTTCCCCATGTCCACTGTTCTCTGTTATCTCCAAGCCCGCAGAATCAAAAAGTCTTAACCTTTTCTGGATCAATTTTGCAAATATGACGCGATGCTGCCAAACGACAGAGGACAGATTTTAATATGGCGCTGACCTGGAATTATATAGGCAGGTCTGTCTGAGAAAAGTTGAAGACAAGAACCAACAGTTTCGCCTGTCTTCAGTGTTTTTTAGTCTTCCAAATATAAAGCAAAACGCTAGGTTTATAGGTATAAAAGTCACACCACATTATGAACGTCTTCGACTCTTAAGAGTTAAAATCTTCAGATTTTCATTCTCTGGGCCGCCTTTGTTCACACCCTAGAAAACCCTCGCTATCTCCTCCCTATATCTGCCTAACCAGCTGGCACGAGATAATCGCATAATCTCCAACCAATGCCGTTCTGTGATCAAATATCGACCGCCATCAATCCAGCATGGACAAATGGGCGCTTTGAGCAACCTGGGCCCGGCTTAGGTCACTCTGTTGATGTTGATTCTGAAGCAAAGGTTAAGATAATAACTGCCGCCCTCCCGCGGACCGACCGCCGTCTGCCCAGACAAGAGAATGGCAACAAGCAGAGAATCCAGGAAGTCAGTGATACGTGCAGTGGGCTTGTGTTTCATTTGTCCGCCGGCCATTGTCGCATGGCCGCTATTTGTTTTCACAAGCCGAGATTACCGGAGAGAATTAGCCGCCTGACTGATTTATCGAGCATGCCCACACACCCGCTCATATTTTCACAGGGTGAGCGTGGCCAGTTTTGTGGTCAATGTCCATTCCCCGGCTGTGATTGCCTGCTGACCCTTTCACCCCCAGCTCCTCTCCCCTCCTCACCAATACAAATACTATTTCCCCCTCGCTTCTTCCTCGTTACTTTTTCTTTTTTTCCTTATTCAAATCCCCCCCCGCCCCCTCAAATCTGACCTTTCACTCCAAGCCTGACGTCATTTCTCTCACTATTTCCACCTTCCGTCTGTCTTTGTCCTACAGATTCCATCGACAATATCCTTGAGACTTAAAGAACCTTTGAACATCCGATTTCTAACATCAGATGTAGGAGATCAGGGACATAACAATCATGAGAGCTTAAATTTCTCAGGAACGCATTAAAGAAACACATGTTTAGTTCAACAGGATTATCTCTCTTTCTATGACAATAAACATCGTAAAATCACACGGACCTTATGTCTAAAGGAGTCTCAAGCCAATCTACATCCTGATGGAGGTATCTCGGACATCGGTTATCTCGGGATTTCTGAATTTGAGGACGACAGATCTTATAGTCAAATGGTCAATATACCTCTTCGCCCAAAGTCCGCGTAAGAAAATAAAGCAAATGATCCATGGATAGTCTTTCTAATACCAATACCTACATAACAGCTACGAACATAATAATATCACGATATCAATGTACCCATTTGATTCACAATGGCCTTGTATGTTTTTATGATTACATTCGTTCATGACATAAGAGCCAGATAGTGACAAGAACGTTTGCATTTCATAGGAATGTTAAATGGTACCAATGCGTAAGGCGATACAATCCCTGGACTGCCGTAAGCCATCATTCTGCTGGAATTAGGACGATGATGAGAAAAGGGAAGGCGTATTTGCTCAATCTGATTGCATAGATGTGAATTTTTGAATGTGAGAGGGAGAAAAGTGAGATCTTTATATGCACAGAGCCCTGCAAAACAAATCCTACGGTTTCCGAAGACACAATGTAGCTGAACAGCTGATGGGTTTTTTTTTGTTTTTTTTTTCAACAGAACTGATGACGATTTGAGTGTTTCCAAAGAGATAACGGGGGTGGGGGGAGGGAAGAACGATGAAAATTAATTTTTAAAAAAACACACACACACACATAAAGAGAGAGAGAGAGAAAGAGAGGGAGAGAGAGAAGGGGGGGGGGGGAAGGGCTGAAAGAAGATGGCAAATTCGAAACATGGATGGGAATCAGCGTAAAAGATCTGACAATTCGCAAACTGCTCGGTTGTAGAATGAGCGTTTTGCTTTTGAGAGCTGAGATGAAAGGGCGCTGCTAACAAGGCGGGTCTATCCCGTGCGATTGGCAAGCACATACCACTGTTTGAGATCTTGCACATTTTTGGACATCGCCTGTGGTCTCCCACAGAGGTGTATGCTCTACCTATCTCCGGGGTGGGGCGGGGCAGCGACTGGCAAAACTAGGTTGTCAGCTGCCTTGTCCGCTACAAAATTTTCACATTAACACACACACACACACACACCAGCACATACACACCCACACCCACCCACACACTTACATACAAGCACATACACACTCATATACACACCCACATACCCACACAAGCACATACACCCACCCACACACACACAGGCACACACACACACACCCAACCACCCGTACACACATACATACACACCCCCCCCCTCCCCCCACCCACACAAATTAGCATTCCTCTCTTTCAGAGACAACTGTATCAGCCACAAATGTTCCTATTTAACTGATCATCTACTGCTCATAAACTGACTTAAAACGGGAAAAAAGACACGTATTTAGAAAAAAAAAAGACTACATTAAAGAAAAGAGACAGGAATGACAGTCAGGTATTCAAATTACCTGTGGCCAGCAGTTTAAGACTGTGGATCTTAAATATGATGACAACTTAATAAGCAAACGTGACTGAATCTCAGTAAAGAATGACGATATCTAAAATTGTTCATAAATAGACATTTATCTTCACGGAATATGACATTGAACTTTCATTTAGAAGTGAGAAAGCTTCAATGTTAACACAAATTGTTTCACAAAATTATCACCAAATGGCCTGTTTTTTTTTGGTGAAGAAAATATAGAGAGGAGGATGGGTATAAAAGAGAATCATCTCTTCTCAAGTTGTTGCTAAGGGGGACGCAGTGACTCTGTGGTTTGGCGTCTGCTCGTGGAGAAAACAACCCAAAGCGGTGAGGCCAGGATCGACTCGCGGGTCCTGCATCGGGGGACGGAAGGACACGAAGATTGAAAACCCGCATTTTTACAGCGTCTCAACGGTCCCCTGGCTTCCTCTGGGTAGGGAAACCCGACGTCTAGCCTTCTCGGATAAGGGCAAATTTATTTCGGAGGTCCCGTGTGTACGATACGCACTTAAAGAACCCTTGGCAGTTCAAAATCGATGAAAGAGTAGACTCTCTGCGTGCTGCTGTCAGGGCAAAATTTCCAAATTCCAAATTTCTACCCACAAAAATTCTCCCACAAATCAGTCAGCGACCTAAAGCCGAAATAATCCTACTATTTCATGATTGAAAGCCTTCAGGTACAAAAAACAAAAGTCGTTGCTCTCCAGGTAAGCTGTAAGTGTTGGGTTCTGGTATATGAAACTTGAGAAATGCGGCACACGAGACGAGCGGAGCTTGTGTTACAGCAGTTTGTAAAACTAACAATGGCAGGACGGTCTGGCTAATGATGACTACACGGGAACAGGGGAAACTGTTTCAAGATTTCAACAAAATACTTTTCACCCAGGTGTCTAAGCGCCCATATGGAGTGTATTTATGTTAAAGTAAACCGACTTCAGTACCTACTCGTGAGTCAGCTGGGTGTTTCACCTGCCATACACAGGATAGTCTCCACGCACGGAGCATTAACCGGGCTGGTTCTGAGACATGCGTGGAATATTTCAATGCTGAATCTGAGCTATGTAAGAAACATAGCGCGCTTGGAATTGGACTTAAGTCTCATCGAAGTACTAAAACTTTGTTACTTGGTTCTATGTTCTGAAAAAAAAAAAGGGGTGGAGGGGTGGAGGTGAGGGGAGGGGGGGGGGGCATAAGGAGAGCATTGCCTTGCACCAGGTGTTGGCATTTCAGGAGAGACGATGATTTAATTCATCTCCAGCGTCTCATATTATGAAGGTAAAACAGTCCCAACACAGATACAAAGTAACTTAGAACTACGGAACCTGGAGGGAAATGTGCGTTATGACAGGCTGATCACATTAAGAATATACCAATATCCACGTTCAACTTATTTCTAGGGCTCATTTTCCTCTAGTTATATCGTTACGTTCTGTATACTCTTTCCGTCTCCTGGTGGAGATTATCTCGATCTCGTCATATCGCGGCAATATTATCGATAGTCAAGTCTTGCTCCTTCGCCAATTCATGAGAACTGGGTAAGATATCTATAGTTTGGAGGCCCATTAACCAGTCAGAGCTGGTCTGGGTCTGAGAGCCAGGTATGGAACATCAATATTTTGACATAAGGACGTTTGACATGAACAAAAAAGCCACATCATAATATTTTGTCAAACACCGTAAGACTAGAGAAACATGGATGACTGGCTTACCATCTGTCCAGGTTTACTTGACCTAAATGTCTGAAACGGTTGTCTTAATATGCTTAGTACTCGCTACAACAACTACTATGAGTAACGTCTCGTTGAGTGCGGCCGGCTTATATTACCCTCCTATCCACTGTGGATTGATCCCTTTTTTTGTTGTTGATAAATTTGTTTTCACAATAATTGCAGGCTTCAATCAAAGGTTGGACGTTGCTATAAGTTGGTACCATTATAGTTCAGGCATTTCCATAACTTTCACTTCACTTTTTTTTTTCTTTTTAAGGCAATCCAATCATTACTTGTTTCTTCGCCTCTACCCATCCCTCGTTCCACGCTCTTCCCAACACCAACTTCATCCACCTGGTCAGCCAAACCACTTCCTTACTACTAGGCAAATGAGATTAGCAGGGTAAAGAAGAAAGAAAAATCAGCTTTGCTATTTTTACTCGAAACGTCGAAAGATGGGAAAATTCTGAAGATCTACTGCGTATTTCAAATCGTGTTTTCTTATGTAATTTCTTACACATTTGTGTGCACGCTTCAAATACAAAAAGCTAAAATCGTTTTTTGTTTGTTTGTTTGTTTGTTTTTGTGTCCTTTGAACCATGCTTTTTACATTTGATGTGCCTAGAAAAGAAAAATTAAATATTTATATTTTGGTTAAATGAAAAAAGGGTTTTAACCCCCTTCCCTCTTTCTCTCTCCCCCCCCCCCCCCCCCCTTTCTTGCTTCTGAACCCATCTTGGTCAGTCCTGAGAGACGCCCCTGGTAAATCCCTGGAAACACCGCCGGCTTTGTGGAGCGACTACAACAATGCATCCAGCAGAGGGGACACCTCGGCATCGCATCACTGGTAGGCAGCCAAGCGTGAGGGCTCGGGGAACACACCAACAGAGGCTGGCAGTAAAGGACAAGATTATGTTTACTTACGGACAAAAGACGGGCTTCAGATCTGTTCGCTACATCCTCCACTGTGGACGTAGCACATTCCCTGCCCGTCTTCTACCTCCTCTCTCTATCCCTTCTTCTCTTCGCTCCCACCCCCCCCCTTTCCCTACACTCACATTGTTTTTATGGCTCCTCTGTCCAGCTCCAGCTGTCTTGACCTCGAGGATTTGACCAAATCAAAACAAACTGGCGCGGCTAATGCCAAGTCATAAACAAGCACATTTTGTCCGGAACAGACCGGAGCATTGACTTAGTAAAAAGAAAGAAAGAAAAATAAAAACACAGACCAGAAAGAAAGAAAGAAAACAAGAAAGAAAGAAAGAAGAAAGAAAGAAAGTAACCGTTTCTACGTAAGAAACTTCAGGTACTAAAGAAACGGTTGGAGATGTAGAGTTATCGGTGTGTTTGAGTGGAAGGAAGGAGGGGAGCAGACAAAATGTAATGCAATCACCATTCTCTCTCTCTTTATTAACCCTCTGTACTTCGTTGCTCATATGATGCATATGCACCTACAACACTATGAGTGTTAAAGCCCCTTTACTGAGGCACATCTGCAGCTCCTAGAGCTACTGTGGGCATTCGAGTTGAGAATTTAACATTGCTCGATGAATTTGAATGTAACGGCTTTCTGATTATTCTCTGTATAATGCAAGACTGAATAGCGTAAAAATAAAAAATAAAAAAAAATTAAAAAACAAAGTACTCAGAATTCAGATTTAGTTGGTTCAAACAACAGAAATCGTCAATATACATGAATCCTCTAAGGAGTCTTACCTAGAAAGTCGGTTTTGACATGACAGTTTTCATACATTAGAGTTCTCAGGTTATGTCGCTATCCTTGCCGTGGACCTTGAGACCAACAAAAAACTGGGTGAGTCTCCCTTACACCTGATACCTGACCTCGCCGCTGGCTTGACTGTTGTACATTTGGCAGGCATGTCTCAGTTTGTGTCCTCCTCACTTCCTTTTTGTTCGGACATGTATCCACTCTTCTCTCTCTCTCTCTCTTCCTCTCTCTCTCTCTCCAGCTTAGTTAAGTTTATTTATTACTAGGTCACCAAGTCTGTTAGCATTATTATCACAATTTTCCCGTCATTTTTAAGGATACAGTATAATGCAATTAAAAAACCCCAGCCTGTACTGTATATTTTTACAAATGGCGGCAGAATTGTGTACCATAGTATCGTGATGTAAATTACACAAATCCCTTTCCCGACATATGAAGAGACTTTAAATAAAAAAGAATGACGCTTGAAATCAAGAAATACATCAAAGATCAGAACCAAGATGCAGTGCATGTATCTTTATTTTGTAATTGTATCGCTTTCTCTTCATTCGAACGGCGAAGTCTTTTCGTGAAGGAACAAAATGAGAAAGATATGGTCAAAATGTCTACGAGGTGGAGTGGAACTGGGGGTGAGGGTAGGGGGAGGGGGCAGGACGGGGGAGGGTAAAAAAAGGGGGGGGGGAGGGGATATCATGTTGTCCGAGGGACAGAAGACCAGGCTAGAACTCCGAGACTGGCGTCACAGCCTCACATCCTGAGACAGGAACAAGTGTTCATATGGGCCAAAGGAGGGCGGGCTCCGTATCAAGGTTGACCGATTTTGTGCATTCTTGGTCCATCTCAATCGTGGTGGCTCTTAAATTAGGGAGGCAAGGCGCCTCAAGTTGAGGACAAGACTGGGGTGGGGTGGAGGGGATTAGAACACCTGAGATCAGATACCTTACATAGCACCAACCTGGTACAGGCAGACTCGATCATCCAACACATTGGCCCGACGGCTGCCACTGAACTGTGGCATCTAAGCTTACATAGTATACTATGTCTTGCTCGCCCGGAAGTTACTGCCAGTTTGCATGTTCCATGACTATTGATTGATTACATTTTAATCTTTTGCTTCATTGAAGCCCTTAGGACAAAAAGTACCAGAGGCATATATGACACAGTTTGAGCCAAGGTCGAGAACGTTCAAATGGGAAGAAAATGGATTTATAGGTACCGTAGTGCTGGACCCATTTATCGGTGGCGGGTCCATCAGACAGACATACAGAATTGGATGCATAGGGCAATCATAATGTCCATCTAATGCCAGCGGATTGATGGGCACCACACATCCTTATATTTTTTTTTTGAATGCACTGTATCCCGTTGGGGCTAGGGTTAAGCTTAAGGTTTGGGCAAGGTTTAAGGACTAAGGTTTGAGTCAGGATTAAGGCTAGGGTTTAAGGTTAGAGTTAAGGTTGAGTAATCCATAAACAGTATGGTGCCTGTCTAATCCTGAGTGATAAATCGCCAATGAAAAAAAAAAAGGAAAATAAATCAGTGAGAACTAAGAGTCAAAATTTCAAGTGCAAGCATTCAGGTATCAATAAATGTAAAATTGGAATAACTGAAAAAAAAAAAAAGCATATGACTTCAGAAAAAAAAAAGTTCTTTTTCGAGATAAATTTTTCAAACCCGACTGAAGCAGTTTTCATCCTACAGAACTAATGGCTATAGAAATCGTGTTCTCAATCTTTGACGAGCTCCCATGGACTTTTCTCTGAGTTTTCACAAGTGTTCCTAAATGATCACATTCACTTTAATTTGTTATCGTTTTCATCGAGTTCCCATGGCAACTCTCATCTCATCTCTCTCTCTCCCTCTCCCTCTCTCTCTCTCTGCTTGAAAAGACCACCTCACTGTGAAACGCTGCACCAAACTACCTTTTTGACCAGAGATATTCTCTGTGCTAAGGACGACAAAGTTAAATACAAAACAAATCGTATAACAGATAAAAATGGCATATCACTTCAGTTTTACGTTCAGCCCAGAACTTTTTTTTCTTCTAGGCTGTTTTGGGTTATCTTTAGTATCTAAAGAATATTTCCCTGACAAACAGAATTTTGTTCTTCCCTGAATTATGCTACTGTAGAGAGTTCTCTCACAAATCCGTCCACGAAAGTGGCCGGGCACAAGTTACGTATAAATTCGATGACAGCAGAGACAAAAGCATGCAGGAGTATACCGGTTCTTACACTGGTGCCAAATTTGATAGCTACAAAACTCCCCAGGCATTGAACAAGGGCCATCACTCAAACTGTCTTGCACTTCCGAAAAAGTACGTAGTTCCAGGCAAAGAAGGATGATTTAAATTGCCGTTACCATGAGCAAATTTATTTATCAGTTCCACTGCTATTTTTGACGCCGAAAAAAATCTTGCCAAATTTGGCTTCGGTGACTATTATATTAAGGGATCAGGCAAGAGAAATGTCATGTCTAAATTGATTCTCTTTGAACCTTTTTGTGTCAAATGGCTACAGTTTATTTCTATGGCAGAGTCTCTGCACTGACTGACCGTTTCATGTAGTAATATGTAATATTCTTATATTAACATGAACAACATAAATCTAAGCTTATTTACATGACAAGTCCCTTATGTATAGCCTTTAGACAATTTTCTAATTCTCTAGTCTGGCCAACAACTTATACCACTTTCTATCTGGGCATCCGATAGATCGCTCCAGCTGCTCTTTCCCTCCCTCATTCCCTCCCTCAATCACACTGTCAGCTGACCGTGATTGACCCACCTCTGCCTGTCAACTCTGTGCCATCATTCATCAACAGCACTGACCAATCACTGACCACAGCGCCAAGTCAAGGTAAAGTAACCCAGGAACCCACAAGACTGGACTGGCAGGTAAAAAGAAAACAAGGAACAGGGAAAATCCATTACCCCACCCTACCAATCTCGCAGTGACAATGAAAAGCTCTCTATGACGAAACCAGGCTATATCTACTTCTGACGTACAAAACAGTTTCCACTGTCCACTGTCCGCTTTTCTTCCCCCGTGTCTTTTTTGGGCCAGACAAGCGCAAGTACGTAATTCCTGGTCGTTAAATCATCCTGGGAACATGACAATTTCAAGCTACACAACAAACGGAATGAACAATGGTATTAATGTTTAGCAGTATAATTAGCTATTCACTTCTCTTCTCTTTCTTTCTTTCTCTTTTCTTTCTTGCTTTCGTTCTTGCTTTCTTTCGTTTGTTCTTTCTTTCTCTACTTATATATTTATGTATAGGTGTTATTTACACAGCAATGTCTATGGTTCAAACGTTCGACAGTACATCGTGCAAGTTGTATGCAGGCAAACATGTCCTACAGTTCAGCCTTGTATTTTCATGTCGTGGTTCAAACAAGTTAACTTTGGAAACCCCTTTCTGAAACCTCTGTTTGAAACTCTGTTTGTATCCAATCTGCCTGACTGCCTGTATGTTTTGCAAAGTGATTACCAGAGTCGAACCGATTTATCTGAAAACTGACAGGCTGTTGGACAGCAGTCATCTCAACGGGGGTCCGTCCGTGTCCCTGTGTTACACAGGCAACATGGAGGATGAACAGGTCACATGCCTCTATTAACTATGGATGGGGATGCAGCAACATTTTGGCCTCTGGCGCTTGTCTTAATGAGCATCTGATGAGAGCCTTCTCAGGGGTGATCCATCTGATGACGTCACCACAGGGAATGTAACAGTCTGGTGTACACTAGACCTGGATCAACATATTTGACTCAACAGCAAAGATTAAACTTCATTATACAAAATGATCCAATTCTTTTGTGTTTGTGTGGTCCTAGTTCTAATTTCTGTTCGACCCTACAATGTTCACAGAAACTGTGGGGATGTACCAGATATCCAGGATCAGATCTGTTCATATTTAAAATGTAATAGTTTACTATAGCAGATCATAGACAATGATTTCGCCAGAGCTATAACATTAACTTTACGGCGAGAACGTTACATGCCATGAATAATAATTCAAGCCTAATCTCCACTGCATTCGCCCTTTTGATTTTTCCAGGGAAAAGATTGCAAGTTTAGGACGAATTGCCGACAAGGTGTAAAAAAGTGCTGATTGTCTATTAGGCATAGCTACTCGTTTACTTCATCACGATGTCACGCCATTTCACTATAACACCGTCCAAACTTAGCAGAGCCAGGGAATGAACAGTATTACCAATGAAACGAACGATAGGTATTCACAACTGAGAGACTTATAACTCGAACGGAAGGATGGACTTATCTATTTTTTTTGGACTTGAGTTTCAAATGAACGTGTTCTGGAGATATTCTGATCACAACATAGGATATTTAGCGTGAAAATACAAATGGGGACCATAGGAAGTTCTTCTTGCCCGCCTGCAGAATCATCTTTTCCTCTTTCACAAGTACCAAAACAATATTTACATCAAGGTTGAAAAAGAAATGGCTTGGAAAATTCAACTGATCATTGACATTTCTTGTCTGAGTTACGGTTGAATGAACCAGACATCGGTGCATTTCAGTACACAGTCGATGTGTGTAACAAAATGTTCAGTGAACTATTGACGTCAGCAGATACATAACAAGTTTACAGCCAACAGGACACCAGGCGATAGTGTCGTCCCTTCCACTTTTAGCTCAGCCATCAAACCTTTCAAACATCGACTTAACATGTAAATTAACAGGTAACACCGCGCCTGCACGGAAAGTTAATTCCTTGTGGCAATAACAAACACATGTACACGTCGTAGCAACAGATCAGACTGAAGTAGCCACTGAACGAAAGCGGCATGCATAAGTAAGTGATTCAAGTTTCAGTCTTGGACTAACGAGCTGAAAACATGGTAAGTGTGACGTTGCACAGTTTGCCGAGTCAATCTGCACACATCAGGAATATGCACAAATTGTCAAACTCATTTCCGCGACCCCGCATGACCCCACGTCCCAGCAGGCAAGTAGAACGTACAGTAAACATCTCACTCTGATTCCTGTACACAGAAACATCCAAGCCATGTCCACAAAAAAACGCGTGTACACAATGTCCAAAATGGCCAAGTAACACAAGCAAACAGTGTTAAATTAGTCCTGTGTCCGGAGCCGGAGAAAATGACCAAAGATAATAATTTGCTAAACCACTGGAAAAATTAACCCTGCACTGCTCGTGGATTATTTTGAAAAGATGCAATATGTAATGAGCTAAAAAGTAATGTGAATTTTCCGCACATGAGCATAAATCCGTACTTAGATATGATGGGCTGAAAAATAAGAAGTATCTAATGAAGTCTCAGCTTAATTCCGTGCACAAAATGCTGACCACTTCCTTACGCCCGATCGTACCAAGCCATTCCCCCTCCGTCCCACACCCACATGTCGCACAAGAACAACAACAACAAACATTATATACCAGAACTATAAACCCTAGTGAAACATTCGCTCAATGTACTAATGATTACAGAGAATGACCAGAATCCAGGACATACGCTCACAAATTTCTAATATTTTTGCTGCCAGCCCGCCAAGCTTGTCTCTGACGGTTATGATATTTTGCAACCAGGATGGCGTGCCTAGAGTAACGTTCAGATTTATCCAGAATTAATCCGCTTTGGCTAGACAGTTCAGGAACTAACTGTGTTCTCTAAAGGCCCAAACTGGGAAACAGAATGTCTTGTATTATCATATTTATAAGTTAATGTCTTGCTGGTAAAACCCTGAGCTAAGTAGAGCTTCTAGAATGGATTGGTGTTTGGCCATGGATAAATCTCTGGAACAACTCGAGTTTGATTCACTGCTCTATCTTTTTTGTTCAGAGATGAAAGTTTTTGACGCTAGCCTGTAGCTATGCAGAATATTATATTAAAGACAATATACTCAGTTTTGTTTTCGTTTTGTTTGTTTGTTTTTTTTTTCATGGCCCAATTTTCTTTAGACGATTTTCATACACTAATTTTTCTCCTAGCTGCCATCGATAAGATAATGGCACGCTCCCCTGTGAGAAAGCAAGGACAAAGACAGACAAGCATGATCTCAGGGATCACTGGTTCATTGTCCTTAGCTCCCAAAAGGAGAATGAACGAGAACATCATTAGTATTAGGGAAAACACTGATTAAAATATCACAACATTAATCTTCAGCACCGGCTGTCATCCTAAAGTAATATGAAATCTGAGAACAAGTCCTACGTACAGACATTTTAACTATACTGTCATAACCAGCAATTAGTTACCGGCAAACAAGCCGGGGACATAAACAAGTTCATGAAATTAATAGAGGAGAAATAATTATGTCGTAATGATCTTGAGCACCTAATGGATACAAATTCGAGTGACATCTAAACCAAAGTGATGATAATTATTATTGACCACAGCAAAATGGGAAGCCGTTATCTTCATCCACCCCTTTCCTCTACCATCTCCTCTTCAGTGATTCTCCCAACCTACCCTTTGTTCTCATTTTCAAGATTCAGTTTCAAAAACTTATTCATTCCATCGCATTAGAATACCAAACCCAGTGTCGCCAACTGCTTAAGTAAATTCTCGTCTACATCCATCATCTGACGCCGACAGAGTTAATTGCCAGGTGTCAGGCTAGGTCTTAACACTGTGTTATTTCAAACAACTTCTTCGACTTGCCGACATTCCCCGACACGGCAGGCCTAACTTAACCCAGGCGTCGGGACAGAGATAAGCGCATCAAGTTTTCCGATACACCGCTGTGTTTGTTAAATCATCCCGAAATAACTCGGTCACCGTCGCGGGATAAACTGGAGAAATGTCACAGTTTGACGCCGATGTCATTCGTTCACCAAGTGTTAATCAGTTCGAGTCGACTTTTTAAAAAAATTTAAAACAGAAGCCCGATGGACTTTTCGTGGTTAAATAAAGTAATCTGCATCTATACTATACATCTGCAACAAAACCCACAGTAGGCTTATCACTCTAAAACTGCTGAATGGCTCTATATGGAATTTGGCACACAACATTGTTGGATATGGATCTGTGTTTCTATGAACATAAACCCGAAAAAAAGCTTACTATCTTTGACGTTACTCTAAAATGCGATAATAATTGAATAATAAACTCGCGAGGCTGCTTGATCCGAATTGTGCGTCCGACAGTATGACGAGTTTTCTTTGAGTAACATTCAGTTTAATCAACCAAAATATCAACATCGAGGTGTGCACATTTGCCATGATATTTTAAAAAAAACTCTCCCACAAAGACCGCAGATTCTCTTCTGGTGATTGCAGAACTTATAATTGTCGTTTGACTTGCAAACTAAACAAGATCTGTGGTCTGATTTTGACATTTACTTGAAATTGTTTACCATCACCTTTTAGAGTATTCTGTAGACAATTAAGTAATTAACTCAGAGAGTACCATTTCTAGATTAGGACGGATATTTCACTTTATGTTTCACAATAACCAACTAAATAAAAAATATGAAAACTGACCATGTTTCCTTTCGTGACAGGCCACTTCAGCATACGATTTCAAGATGCAGTTTTTGCTTCTCGCTGAATAATGACAGAGTTAAAAGAAAAATGAAAAAAAAATACTAAGAGTTATCTATAAACAATTTTAAGATAGGTGAGGGAACATTTTAATCCTCTGTACAATAAAAACAACACACCATTACATAATAAAACTTAGGAAAAACAAAAAAGAGAAGCCATTATAACATGTTAGGCGTCAAATTCCAATATACGTCTTCCATTACTATCAACTCGTTGGTCAATTAAATATCTCTCTCTCTCTCCTCTTCTCTCTTTCCTCTTTTTCTCTCTCTCTGTTTTTTTCTCTCTCTCTCTTTCTCTTTGTCCTTTCTCTTATTTCCCATTGTCTGCTGTAAGAAGTCATATATTGTCCCTCTACGTCTCACTCTGACCATTCATGTCATTCTTCAGCTCGTCTTTCTTTTCATGGTTTTTTCTCTCTCTCTCTCTCTCTTTGATTATTTGTGTATGTGTATTTGTATTATTCTCTTTTCTCTTTGTATACCAAGACCTCGTCGACTACAGCTTATCTGTTTTGAAATGACACACCAGTGACATAAAAAAAAGAGAAGAAAATTCTAAAACATGAGGCAGCGACCACAGCGAGCCCTCAACGCGCGCTCGTGCAATGAGCGGCCCGCCGACACCGCAGAAAATGTTTATAAGCCCCAACTTCACACTCGACAGCGTGAGACCAGAATTCAAGTGTCTTTGTAAATATTTACAGGAACTATCTACAGTTACTTCACTGTAGCCAACAGGAAATAAAACACTGGAATGGCGTAAACGACCTATAAGCTCTGACAGAATTCCAGGGAATTCCTGATAAAAGATTAGCGTGTGAAAATGAACTTTTTTGTACTCTGAAGACCAACATTAAAGTTATGGTTTGCTAAATTCCAGGAATCGGTTCTGGTCATCGATATAACTTGCAATCCCGCGCATCAAGGGCGGAGTCTATACAGGACTCAGCCTATAAAAAGTATAGGAGTTACAATCAGGGCTCTTGTCTTTCAGAGCAATATCAGTTCTAAATTTTGAGTTTTTTAATAAAGGGCGAAGATTTAACTAAGCGATTATCGCTGGTTTGGCCGCAGTAATCACAAAATGTTCAGTAATGGGAAAACTAAATACAGGCGGTCTCTTTGTCTCAAACCGACCCAATTTGCCTCTGAAATACCTGGCATAGAACGTCTAACACAAATATTAGGTCATCATTTCTAGCATGTGGACCTGGGGGGGGGGGGGGGGGGAACGCAGTGGCTCTTTGTTTTGGCGTCTGCTCAGGGAGAAAACGGGCCGGGCTCAACTCGCGGGTCCTGCATCGGGGGAAGGAAGAA
>JBCEWB010962611.1:0-15298 GCA_039654565.1 Peronia peronii | reverse complement strand
GGGGGGGGGGGGGGGGGGGGGAATCGACAGAGAATATTATTTTTTACATATCTGACATTTGATGGAAATTGATTCTACAGATGAGAAGGATGTGTAATACTTTGACAAACTGCAGCTCATTCCGAACGCACCAGAATAGGACCTATTCAGAGGAAAAATGGGAACGAATTTTGTGCTGAAGAAAGTACTTTGTAAAATGTGTTTTGATTGTCCAGGTAGATCTAATTTACCAATACACTATAATATACCGTACATAATTTTCATAGATCTGACTTTTTCGGCGCGACTTCACTGTGTGGATAAAATCGACACATGCAAAACGAGCAACAATGAAGACTAATAATTATGTTACATTCCACGTTCGTTCATTTGTGAAAGTTAAGCCCATATACAGGACAGATGTGTAGGAAAATAAAAGGTTACATCAACATTCTCGGTCCAATAGAAAAGACAGAAGACCTTATCAAAAAGCGATACCTTTGTCAGGAAAACAAAAGAGAGTTGGGAAAGGGGCATTCATGTAGTTTTACATTTAATCTGACAGAAGTGACTGATGTCTTACATTCTAACACACTAATGCTAAATGCTATTATCAAACGAAGGATATCGGTTTCCGTATGTCCCAAAGGCAGAGATCTGTTCTGACGACTGGATAAAATCTAACCACATTTTCCCATAGTTTTTAAGGTCTTCATAGGACATGACGATGTTTATAAAATAAACCAATGAAAAGAGCGGCAATGATGATATTATGCTACATTCCAGTTTCCTTCGTTTGTGAGAGTACAGACCAGGTGTGCAAGAAAGTTAAAAGCCATATCAACATTTCTTGATCGAATACTAGAAAAAACTAGAAAAGATGACACTAAAAGACCTTGTAAAAATTCAATGCCTCTGTCAAGAAAAAGAAGGCGTACTGAGAATGGCAATGTGTTGTAGTCTCCACATTAAAATCTGACAGAAGTGGACCAGGTGGTGATTAACATTTAGTAACATTAGACTGTGGTGCTGATATGCTCTCGTCCCACAACTGGAAGAATACAGCCTTTATTGTGCGCTAAAGACAGTTGTAAAAAGTGTTTTAATTGCCCAGGTGAATATAGTCCACGGTTATTATTATTATTATTATTATTATTTATCATCATTGACGTTTTCATGGGACTTTCACATGTGGAAAACATATACGAAAAGAGCGACGATGATGGTGTTATCTACAGACCAGTTTCGTTCTTAGATGAAAGAAACGTTTGTCTGCATATCATCTGTATAGGAAGGTAAAAAGGCTAAATATATTATACATTTCTTACTGCAATGGGAATCGGAATAGGCCATACAAAAAATATATGGTCCTGTCAGGAAAAACAGTAAGGGAGCGGGAGAAGACTTTTTACACTTTATTTCAATCAACCAGAAATGACGGATGTGCAATATTCTGACTGATCTTCAGTTAGTAGTAACTTTTACTGCACTCTGATGCTCACACACCGTCACCAGACAAAGTACTATTCAGCCTTCAACGTGTGCTCAAGACTTGGTTTTGTGAAGAGTGTTGAAAAGAGAAAAATGCCCAGGTGGATATAGTCCACCCACATTTTCTCACAGCACTGACATTTTCATGGGAGGACATTTTCTATCTAAACTGCATTAGAGTCAGAAACAAGAAGATAAACACATAAAACTGTGATATATATATATCTGTGATATATCTGTGAAACAAGAAGATAAACACATAAAACTGTGATATATATATAAACTGTGATTTATATATATATATATATATATATATATATATAAATACCAATCTTATTTTCGCTGAAAGACAGCAGAGAAGATAAGCATCACACTCAAGACCATCGTAATTTTCAGTCTGCACCAAAAGAAGAAAAAAGTGCTCTAACTGTCCTAATGGGGACAATCAACAATTTAATCTTTTACAACGGTGATGTTTCATGGGAATGGATTCTGAGGATGAGAATGACCTATAATATTTTGACAAACATCAGCTCAATCCAAATCCGCCAGAACAAGAACTATTTATTTTCGGGAAAGATGAACAGCCAATGGTGTGCTATACAGACAGGACTCTGTGAAAAAAGTTCTGATTGTATAGTTATAATTTTCACAACAGTGACCTTTTTTCACCGGGGTTGGGAGGGGGGATGGGGGAGGGGGGGTGCAGGGATTTACTGTGTGGAGGAAGTCTTCAATCTAAACTCAATAAAACTGTGATATACACATGTCCGTAAGTGTCAATCTTGTTTTCGCTGAAAGACAGTTAAGCAGATTAGCATCACACTCAGGACCATCGTAATTTTCAACCTGTGTCAAAAGTGAAGATGTATAAAAAGTGTTATAATTGTCAGGTGGAGATAGTCAAGAGACTGTTTATTTTTTTACATGCATGACTTTCATAAAAATTGATTCTGACTATTAGACGGGAAGGACCTGTAATATTTTGACAAACATCAGCTCAACCCAAACCCGCCAGACGAGGAGACATCCACATGAAGGATGCAGAGGAATTTGTACTAAAGACAGCCCGCTGTAGGAAATGGGTTGATTTTCCAAGTAGGTCTACTCTACCAACTACACAACAGTGCGTATGATTTTTACAAATTGACCTTTTCAGGAGCTTTTGCTGGGTGTATAAAATTAGATCGACAATGAATAATAATAATTACTATTGTGCTGCATTCCAGTTTTGTTCTTTCGTGAAAGATAAATCTGTCACAAACCATAATTAGAGTAAAAAAAATAAGTTTAAAAGCTGTATTGATATTTCTTAGTCCAATAGAAACGATAGAAGACGTTAAAGAAATATTTTAAAATTTGATGCTTCGTAAAAAATAAAACAAAAGGCCGTGGGGTGGGGAAGGGAAAGGGGCAGTGTAGTATTCACATTTACCCGAAAAGAAGTAGATGTGTAACATTCTAAAGCAGTTACGCTAGCCTCGGATGTTGATACATCTATCACATAAAGGATGCAGCCTTCAGCTTGCGCTAAAGACGGGAGTATGTAAAAAGTGTTCTAATATGGCCAGATAGTTATTTATAGTCGATGACTATTATCCACATCTCTGGCCTATTCATGGGGCTTAAGTATGCGTATGACCTCCACGAACGACGAGAACATCAATAAAAGACGTCGATGTAAAAGAACTTCATATGAAATTAGTGTATATGCGAAGAGAAAGGGGGACTCAGATATATAAACAACCACAATTATTCGTATATTTCTTTTTTTGCTGAGCGTACACCTGCACATGAAACTCATGATATTCTGGGGCATGGATAGGGCAGTTCTTATAAGGCCCAACCCCTAGGCGAAGACAGGCGCCCTTAAGTTTAAAACCATTAAGAGTTGAGCATAGTTGTTGTATTTCGGCTTTTATATGCCATTGCATGTACAGAGCCTGATGAGAACATTTGGAAAAAGTTAAGCACACACCAGAGAAGGAGGGGGCCTATTCGATGCCGTTACCTGGCATGATCAGAAAGGCAGGTCGAGATAAATAGGAGCTGGAAGGCCAGCAAAATTTTAATAACTAACTAGAGTGTATATGTGAATGTGAATGCTTTATAAGCATGGACTTCGGCTTCCTTTTGACTGACTCTGTCCCAGTCAGAGAGAATTAGCCTGGAAGGGACATGGAATGTTGGGATATTCCCATCACACAATAAATACAGCCGTCCGTCAATGACGCCGTGGGCACGCGTGAAAAGGGTGTTCTGACTGATGTGGTTATATTGCAGCCGACGGTTGTCATTCGATGGAGCTTGCAAGCTGTGTCAAAGAGGAAAGAAATGATAAAATAAATCACACAAAACTGTGATATTATAAATACCAATCTTGTTTTCATTGAAATAGAGGTAAGAAGATAACTACATGTATATCATCCGGAGCACTCTAGGCCGTATAGCCTAGAGTAATAACCGTCAATGTGCGTTAAATGTAGGGATCCGTAAAAAAAAGTTTTTTTTAGGTGGAAATAGTTGATTGAATTTTGTTTTTCTTTTTTATAACACATCACATCACTGACTTTTTAATGGGAGGGACTTTGCAATCCGTCAAGAATTGAAAAGAGCAATCCTAAATTTTCAAATTATCATTGCGTGAAAGACGAGAACATGTAATCACACTCTCGAGCCACCGTGGTTGTCATTATGACGAGAATTGGCGACGAAGGGTTATTATTGTAACTACTAGTGCTCTTTGGAACCATTGAGGAAAAGAATATGTATGACACTGTGTCAAGCACATGAATGGTTCTTTTCAGTGACACTGACACAATCAGAAAAAGAATAAAGCATGAAACTTGCTCTGTATAGTATACTTTCTCTTCTCATATCTCCGATCGGTCGATACGGGAACACTGGCGAAGCCGAGTAGTCCGACCTGTTCCCCCTCGATCCTAGATGTGGAATAGCAACAAGAATAAAAACGTGGACCAACGAAAGTCAAAACAATATGGCAAAGAGAAATAGTAATAGGGGCCATATTGAAGTAAAATAGAAAACAAATAAAAACAAACAATAAACACACATCTTCAATTAAAAAAAAAATAGAATAGGGAGTAGCTGGATAGGCAGGCTGCTGGCGATCCCCCCCCCTCCCCCCAAAAGCAAAGACATGATTTTCTAAATATTATTTATTTTTTCTCAAAAGTGAAGACAGGATTTTTTTTTGTGTGTGTGTGTGTTTGTTTTTGTTTTTTGTCAAAAGTGAAGACAGGATTTTTTCTTCTTTTTAACAAAAAACCGTCGAGATAACCTCCACCAGGAGGTTGAAAGAACGGTAAAGAGTTATTTATCACTGCCTGAATCTTTATCCAGACAATCAACAGCGTGTACATGTAGCTCTGTTCTGCTTATAAACAATTAGGCTACTAGTCTACATGTACCGGTACCTGTATCATTTTGGAAAGTTCTTTTATGCCATCAGTTTCGTTGACTCTAATAGAGTTATTGAATTCTGACAAAAACATGAAGAAAAAAAAATAAATAAAAATTGAAGATCATACTTTACTAGGAACCGGTTCATTTCTTTGAGTTTGAGAAAATTTTAAAGTGTGTGTTGAAATCGTGCAAACTATTAGCAATCCATCAACCCCCTCCCTTCTTAACTTATTGCAGGACCTTCAGCCCTCCCTTTCCCCTTCTTTTCAATTTCCAGGGCAATCGATGGTATGTATGTAGCACGAAATAAGCATCTAGTCACTATTGAAAGCTCAGACCTATTTAAGAACGTTAATACCGGTGCGGTAGCTGAGCCTACAGAGACTCGCTAGTATAACTAAATAAACTCAATGAAGCGTCCTAGGTTCTTAAAAGAATGGTGGGTCAATATAGGCAAAACTGTAATTTTCCCGGCTGCCATTGACCATGGACATTCAATACGCGAATAAATCTACTGTCAAATCATCAGCTAAAACGGCAGTTGCTATGGGTAAGGAAAAGAGATGGCAAAAGTAACGAGTTGAGTTTTATAAGTTTGGTACACATTAATTATGGTCATTGTTACAGCGTGTACATGGAGATTCGTGAATTTAGTCCATGGACTGTGAGCATGGGAGACTTGATTCACTATTTTCCATTCTAAACGTTTGGAATTAAATTGTTTGGCTGAGTTGTCAACTGAATAATGGACAAAATTTCCCGAAAGCGATTTTTGTACACAGCCCATTCTCCCTAGCAACGGCTCTACTTCCGTTTATAAATATAAGTGTGAACGCTTATTCTTTCGGATTGAATGTGGCTTAGATCTAGTCTTATTTTGTGAGACAGTTGATTGGCGAATAAGATCTAGTCTACCCGAATGAATTTATAAGATTGACACGAAAAGTGATGTAAGCTTGCTTGTGGGCATGCGACAACAAGGTTTATGTAACTTTAGCTTTGCGGGAATACCCGATACAAAGTCTAGTGACGAAGATCTGAAGTTGCCATACAGGCTATATTTCTAACACTACTGGGCCAGAGAATTTAGGTGAGACAGGATGAAAATGACAAAGGCACAAACATCCACAAACAGAGGCGCACAAAAATGCAGAGCAAACAAACAATAAACGAACAAAACAAATATTCATGAAATATTATCGCATTACATGTATTAGTGTTGTTAATCAATGTTAGTAATGCAAGGGCTGGAACGCTTCGCCAAATATTGGACAGATCTAGAATCTAGATCTAAAATGCGAATAGCTTTTTTTTCTCTCTCTCTGTTTATGATTCTTTTTTTTTTTTTTGGTCTTTTTCTTAAAATTTAAACCAGTGATAAAAATTTTTCCTCTACAGGGTGGGGATGGGAGGATTATAGCCCCCCACCCCCTCCCCCCGTTTATCCCCCCAAAAGTAAGTTAATAATAAAAATAAGTTTAAATCGATGTCAACAGATAACTAAGTGCACAGATCTGACAGAGGCTTATTTTTATTGTACAATTGTACTTGCAATAAAATGAACAACATCATACATACCATGTGATTATGAAAATGGATTGAGAATCTCTCGGTTCAGTAAAATAGATGTAGCTACAGTGAAACTAAAACTAGATTGTACTATATGACTGGTATCATCTCCCCTCCAGCTCAGAGTTTTAAATTAAATGTACAAGTCAGTTACTCTTGCTGAACATCAAGACAATGAAATGAAAATCGTTTGTCATTTCCATCGTTAATTTTATTGCTCACGACTCAGCTCACTGCCTTGCCACCAAATGTGTTCTCTGATTGTTTTGGTTTGCTATTTTCATTTCAGACTTTCGTTTGTTTGTGTTTATCTCTGCTACAATGGCGACAAGGGAAAGCCAAGAGTAATACATGCTGTCATCCAGAATTAAACTGTCTTAAATGCAAGATGAAATTGCTGTTTTGTAGTTTGGACAATTTAATTCTGGGGTGATGATGTGTTCATTCTAGACCTGAGGCTATCAAGTTGTGTCCATATGTGTTTGTTGATGTGTGCGGGCAGACTGATTTCATTAACAGCTTTTTTTTAAAGTTATTGACAGAATTACTGGACTTATCATAACTCTTGGATTAAATTCACTATTTTCTTTCCATTTTTGTTTTTTTTATGCCACTAATTTATGCAACAACTGACACCAACATTTCAAGAATGTCGGCAAAGACAAGATCACGTGTTGTTAAAAACACCTAAAATGACAAAAGATTCAGCAAAAAAACAAACAAAAAAACCACAAAAAAAAACAACAACACTAGAAACCTGATCTAGATCTAGTCAGTGTTTTGATATACACATTTTCAGGCCATAGCTCATTCCCTATGCTTGGCATCTTGTGTGGCCTATGAACTACATGTAATACTATTACACTGTGATGTTACGCCACACTCATTTTAAAAAAAAATAAGTTTGGAGATCAGGCATGCATACTCAAATTTTGCATTCAAATGTTTTTCAAGTAGTGCATGACATTGTATGGTTCTATCTAATTCTCTAATCTTTAGAATTTATTTTTTCTGTTATCACTATTACATTTTTTCTGAGTTATCATAAAAGTTAGCATCAAAACGGTGTGGAATGGCATTGCATAAGAAACGAGTTAAAATGAGACAATAAAAGGTGAATCATTTTTTATTTCATACAGTGAATTTGTATGCCCATAGCTGAATGATAGTGAATTTGTATGCCCATAGCTGAATGATACCCGATCAACTGTCTTTCCCTGTGTGAAATCAAACTATCATGAGAGTACCATCTTTATTCATAAGCATTGGAAAAGCACAAGGGTGTACTGATATGAAATGCAATTTTGCTATAACTGAAAAAGTTGTGTGAAAAATGTGACTAAGACAAAATCAAGCAACAACAAAGACACAGGTGTCATGATTAGAATGAGGATGATTTAATGAAAATATGGATCAATTCTTTCTTTCCAAATGGAAGATGTGAACAAAGACAACAAGAACTGTGGGCCACGAAATAATGTCTCAAGCCGCATATACATAAAAAAAAGTTTATGCTGAAATGTAATTTGCTTAAATTAATATATATATAGTCAAACTTCTGGACAACGACACCCCTGAATAAAGACAACCCCTGGATAGCAACACTGACCTCTGGTCCCGATTTTTTTGCTATATATTATTAGTAATAAAAACCCCAAAATAGCGACATACATTTTAGTAAAACCCCTGTTTAGCGACATCGATATAGCGATAATTGGCAGTTGACACCCATGCCCTATACAAAAATTCCAGCCAAATAGGCAACCTCGTTTCCGACCAGCGTCATCTCGTACTCTTAGCCAATAAAAACGCTTCTTTTCCGACCAATGAGATGTCCTACTCGAGCCTACTCCTAGCCAGTGAGATCGCTTTTTTATCGACCAATGAGAACACTTGTTTACCTACCAATGAAATCGCTTTATCACTGGGGAAATGGCGTTCGAGCACTGTTTACGATCAAAACAGTGAAATACGCATCGGAGAGTGAAAGCATAACTGGTAAACCCTTTGTCAACAGGAAAAATACACATTCTAACGGGGTTGGGACGTGTCTTATCACAGGCACTGGTCCACGCATCGCATCATTCTATTCACGAAAGTCTCACCACGCCCCCGTTTTCCCCGAAAACCTCGGAATAATGACACCCCTGGATAACAACATAATTTTCCAGTCCCGGGCGATGTCGCTATCCAGAAGTTTGACGGTATAGCCCCCGAAAATGACTCCACAGAAACCCCTTTATTACTGGGGATGGGGAAGCAAAAATGGAGGCAAAATGAGAGTAGCGGCACAGGAGAAGGCAAAAAAAGGCATAGAAATCATGGAAAAAGGTCTAGCAGGTGAAACAAACATGTTCTGGGGTTGAAAGTCCAATCAAAAGCTCTTTACGGCTGTTTTTTTTTAATGAAAAAACTTTAAATGTGTTTTTCTCAAAAATGTGTTTTTTAGCACAAATATGGGATCTACTTTTTTATTTATGGAGCACTTGCCGTGAAATTTGGCATGAATGCAGAACAAAACTATCTAGATTTTATCAGACTATATTCTATATACGTCTTTCAACCTCCTGGTGGAGGTTATCTCGATGGTTCTTTGTTACAAAAAAAAAAAAAATCCTGTCTTAAAAAATCCTGTCTTCACTTTTGAAAAAAAAATCCCCAGCAGACTGCCTATCCAACTACTCCCTACTCTTCTTTTTTTTTTTTTATTGAAGATGTGTATTTATTGCTTTTTATTTGTTTTCTATTCTACTTCAATATAGCCCTTATTACTATTTCTGTTTGCCACATTGTTTTGACTTTTGTTGGTCCACATTTTTATTCCTGCTGCTATTCCTATCCTATTTTTTGTGGACCATGTTAAAAGGTCATCCCACAAGGGTCTGAGGGTGTCGCTGCGTTGTTTTGGTCACTCGTGGGTCCCTTACTATTTTTGTTTGGTATTTACAGGCCCTATCGTCCTTATCTCCTCCTCTACTTTTCCCTACTCTATCTACATAGGGATGAGCCCTTCGACCTTTATTTCCTATTTCCCTGGTATTGGTATAGATTTTATCAGGAGGGATTTTTTTTTATATCATTTTAAGTTTTTGAGATTTTGAGGTCAGATTTTCAAAAAAATCTGATCTTTTCACATACCAAATTTAAAAAAGTGTAGAAAAAAAAAAACAAGCACTGTATCAAAAAATCTGTCATGACAAAATTTAGATATGGAATCGTAAAATATGTACACAAAATTATATGCACATTGGTTGGAAAAGTTCCAAGTCTATTGAAAATAAAGTTATGCAATATCAGGTAGCAAAATCCAAGATGGCAGCCCTTGCCATGGCAACCATGAGTGATTTCAAATTTTTTTCGATTGTTTTCCTCTCATTTGACCATGCCGAACTGGATGGTAATGGTTAAAATCATCTCCCCCCAGCGGTTTCAAAAATGACTACCAGGACCCCCCCCCCCCTCCCTTAAAGTCTATTACTAGGTGGCCTTTGAATTGGTTCACGTAAATGTAATATAAATACTTGTATGTGACTAGCTTTTAAAAAAAAATGCTCCTAGAAATTGAAATTACTTGTACATGTACTTGACAAATGAACAAAATGATAGAACAGTGATGAGGAGCAAACTATATAGATCTAGATATTTTCATAAACTCAAAAAAAATGACACACAAACCACACAACACAAATACATAATGTCATAAGTTTGCATTACGGTTGACATCTCAGCAAAGCAGCTCTTTACTTTGCAACAATCCTTCACATATCAGAATAATGAGAATACTTTTATTAGTGGATTATGATCAACAATGACCAAGAACAAAAAATTATTACATGTACTTGCATCTAAGGAAATGATTAGCTTCGTCACATCAATATAACAGTAGGTAAATTAACATCAACATGTGTCGAAATTTCTGAACTCTTCGTTAGCAAATGAGGAAAACCAGCTAACGCATGTTATAAATAAATACGCAAGTTATCTTTGAGCCTGTTTATTACTTGAAAGAGCTTGACTATATCACTCACCCTGTGATATATCTCTATTTTACCCAGTTTTTCATGCTCTGTCTCTTCAGTGGTAACGATTCTTAGCATGTGATCTGCAGAAAAAAACGGTAAAAAAAAAGTGTTTGGGTTTTTTTTAACATTTTCAAGAAAATATATGCAAAGTATTTCCTTCCATTCATCAGCTTTGCACGAGATCAAAGGGACATCACACTTTCTCATGAGAGACTGCTCAGGCTACACATAATTAAAACTTGAAATGGGCCCATCGACTAAAATGTGGACCTGCGGAGATGAATGGTGTATCTCCAAGGCATGAATATAGGATTCAGATTTTGAAATATAAGAAAAACTAAAGAATTTGGTTTTCCAGTTCTGTTTTGAGATAGTTCCAATGTTCAAATCATCTTTTTGATTTTCTTGTAATAGTTGTCTTCAAAATTTAGCTAGGTCCATAGAGATGCAAAGGGCATAAAGTTACAGAATACTGTGAGTCTGGAACAAACTATGTGTAAGTATTTGTTCAGTTATTATGCTTTTGTCTTCAATTCAACTTTGTTAAAAGGTTGACAATTTAAATCTCACAATATGGAGTATACACATATATAGAAAAATGTTACAAGGTACACCACAATTTATGATTGTCTATCCTATCTCACTGAAAACTGAAGTTCAAAATATCAAAAACTGAAAAATTGTAAGTGTCAAAATTTTTGATCAATGACATTTTATGACTGCTACATTGTATTTCTAAGCTTTTGAGTGTCTGTATATACCTGTATACTATTATCACACTGTATGAAAAAAATGACTTACCACAAATGACAGAGACATCTTGCTCATGACTGCAAGGTTCTTCAGAGTATCCCACCACTGAGCAGCGTGAGCTAGCCAGACAAGAGGCATTGAAGGTCCAAGTGATACCGCCTCCTGCTCCAAAGTGACCAGCACCAGCAGATATTCCGCCAGCCAGCCCCAGGTGTCGGCAAATCATGTCAGCTTCCTGGTGGGTCAAATCCCTGTGACAAAAGGCTCCCCAATGGCCTTTGTGATAGATTTCAATCCTGCCCTGGTCTGGCCGGCCTCCTCCTACCAAAGTGATAAGTGGATCTGAAGGAGGGAGATAATGAACCAGCTGATACCAACAGACCAAGATAACAATTTCACTGGCAACTTTTGAATAAGCGGAGCCAAAATCAAGGAAACAGTGCAGAACATCACAAAACAACATATGAGACTCAACAAATAAAATGGAGCCATTGTGAGGTGAAGTAAATTTCACTCAGTGATCTGACTATGTTTCAAAACCTAATGGTCTAACCATGACAGTACTCCAAAAAAGGCACAATAAAGGAAGGAGGAGAAGAGAATGATGGAGGAAGAAATGGATAGACAATATTATGAAGTAGATGGAAGCCAGCTTTGCTACAAAAAAACAAGTCTTTAATTAATGTTATTGTGTGCATATTCAAATGTATTTATATGTAGTTTATCCGTCCACCACTGTCATGTTAAGACTTAGAGGAAGGTGGTGTGAAATTTTCATTACTAACACAGAAAATATTTGTTAAGTTTCAAACTGATCTGATAAAGCAAGCGGAGCTTCAATGTTACATTTTTTTTTTGAAAGATAATTACAACTCAAAGGACTGCTATTTTATATTATGTCCTTCATTCAGTATTACGTCTTTAATTTAATTGATAAATAAAAGAACTGGGCGTTGCTGCATGTAAGAACTAATCGTGAGCATTACAGAAATTCATTTCTGCTATCACTACTATCAGTGGTATGCTTATCAAGCTGAGATAATATTTCTTAAATTAATGAATACATATATAATAAATACATAAACGTACATATGAATAAATAAACAGACAAATATATAAACAAATTAAAGGGTTTTAACAAGTTTCTGTATTCTCTCAGGAAAGGGGTATTTCAAACTGAATGAGTATACATAAAATTAGTTCAACAAGCATGCAAATGTAATTTTAGTACCAAACATAAATCAGCACTTTAAAATTAAGACAGTTATTCCGATTTCGTATTTTGAATATAATGCGATACTATCAACTTAATCATAGTTAAGCTGTAAAAATTTAACATGTGTAGGGCGATTTTTAAGTTTTGTGTTAACTATTCTTCCTTGCGCTAAATTCTGTGTACGGTACTACAGTAAATTTTAAATTTTAATAAAAATTCCACCCAACAAACTCCTTTATGCCGGCTGCAATAATCCAGGATTGTGATTTCTCTTACTGTGTCACATTTTCGATCTAGACCACCGATAGCATTATCAATCATTTTGACACAGTGAGTTACATTCCTCAAGTACGAGTATTTTTGAGCCAGCTTAGCCCTTGAGAAACCGACTAATAGGTAAAATAGTAGCCATAAAATGTAGCGCATGTTGTCGGCGACAGGGAAACTAGAGAACATGTCACTTTTGTCCATCTTGTTTCTAAAGACCAGAAACTGGCATGTTCAAGATGAAAACAAAAATTACGAAGAACAAAACAACAACAATAATAAGATGAAGAAAATAATAAGTGCAAATATACAAGTATTGTGACAACGTGCTTTTAATTAATCTAACAGGCCTGTCAAAGTAAGCAGTGATTTAATTAACCATAATGCATTTGCCACCTTGTGTATAGAAAAAGCAACCAAGTTTTTTTTATGGTTCTCTCATCTTTCGTAAGCTTATTCGCTATTTCACTTTCAACTGTTTACTACTGTTGCACGTGCCTAATGACTAACGGATGCATCAGACAGTGCGCTGTCTCCACTCATATCGTCCAGGTAAGTGCGGGCAAACTCGAAACAGACTTGCCAAAACTCTAACCAATCGATGACCCTATTTCTCTTTTCCTCCCAGTTCCTGACCTCGACAGAAATTTCTTCTTGTGGGTCACTTTATGTCCTGACTATTTCCACTTCCGGCTTTGATTGTCATCGTGTGAGTGTGTTTCGCTGGCACATATCTGATTCTCCCTCAAAATCGGACTGATGGTCTACATAGGACTAGGATCACTCTCTATTTCCGCATGATCTTTTCAATAGGGAGCTATTTAAGTTGATATTTACTCTTTGAGAAACGGAAAAACTAATTCCAGAAATTGGTTTTCAGTAATGAGGTTTTCATTAACGTAAAGAAAGTGCGTGTCACCGAAATGGTTGTGTTTATCTCGCCACTGCTAGGCTTCTGCCAATGTTAATTGTATTACACAGCCAGGCGAACTTCAAGTCTCTCTCTCTCTCTCTCTCTCTCTCTCTCTCTCTTTCTTTCTTTCTCTGTATGTATGTGTGTGTGTGTGTCTCTCTCTCTGTATGTATGTGTATGTCACTTAGTACATGTAATAGTAAATAATCCCATCTCTTGATTATCGTTATGGATGCCTGTTTTTGTTTATAGCTAAATCAGGCTGGTCCTGATTGTATGTCAAGATTGTCAGCAACCCATAAAACATGAGAGTTATTTTTCTTCCAAATCAGATGCTCTGAGCTAAGAAACAGACTAAATTGAACATAGTAAATATATATCAATCCATCTGCTCGTTCATATTTATTTGTGCTGCTTAACAATAACTGATGGGTCAGTTGCTTTTTGCAACTAGCGTAAGACTTGAAGGTATTTATGCATTTGTGACAATATGATTATCTTACGCCATCAGTGAGCTGAGATAGAAACTTGCAAGGTTAGAATAAGATGGAAGACCCGTCGCCGTTGGTAGCTGGTAAAAACAAAGCGGTATATTTATATCTTAATGTGCGAAAATGATTTACTATATGTTTACTATCAAAGTGACGGCAAGAGGGAGACCGACTTTTAAACTTGTATAGCCTGGGGAATCAAGATTTGTCAATCAAACTTTCCAAAGTCTAGGATATTGTTTCTTCCATTAACAAGCAACATTAAAGTAATGGTAGGCTACTCGAACATGTGTTTCAATTACACTTGTGCTCCCGACTATGCAACATCCTTCATGTATCATTCATTTACGGTATATCGTATATAGAAGAGAGCCACCGATATCTATAAGGTACTGTTCAAACAAACTTTACTAGTGGTTAAATTAAAATTATTGATGCCTTTTGGTATTTCAAGGTATCAAAAAGCTACAAAGAAGACTTACACAAGTTGCATGTGCATGTATACATCGAAGAAACAATGGCGTCATTATCGACAACAACAAAATAACATAGTAAATCGTTGAATTTACAATTGCATTTATTACCACGTACTTCAAATAAATTATTCTTTACAAATACCAACTATAACGATAACAACAAAACTGCTGAGAGCACAATTATTACTCTTAGATATGACTGGTGTGGTGTGAGCAGTGCTGTTTCTCTAGACCATAGCGTATTAACCGCAGTTTCTACATTTTTAGAAAGACATCTGTCATGGGCTCACATTTTCACCAAAACGAGCTCATCACTTCCTCAAATTCGTACAAAGAAATAGTTGCACGTGATATCCTGTGCACTTGCATCTTCCATTTCCGCAACACATTGCTTTGTGTTGCGGTTGTTTTCGTTGAAATGTGGGAGTATCCACCTGGAGACATTCTCGAAACACTATCGTTATTCGTGGCCACCCGTTTTCTCTCGTTCGTTGAAGTGTTTACTTCTGAAGTTCTATATGAATGTTTGGCGGGGCTCTTTTACTTTAGGCAAAGAGTACAGTTGCCAGATATGACATGATGAATAGACATCTGCGCATTGCATGATCCTTTGAAACTTTACTACGAGCTACTCTCTCAGCCCCTCCCCCTTTTTCCCCAGTCACCCCCCCCCCCCCCCCCTTTTTTTTTTCTCC
>JBCEWB010962389.1:0-15299 GCA_039654565.1 Peronia peronii | reverse complement strand
ATATCATTAGAGTAACCTCTTTTCTGATTGGTTGCCAAGTTTCATTCATATCCATTCACAAACAACAGTGTGAGAGCGTGTCAAAGAGGGCGACTCTCTTTTTCCCACGTCCCAAAAAACACCCCCCCCCCCCACCCCCGGCAGCGGCCGATTTTCGGCGGAACACTCGGCGCTCAACTGGCATTGCTAAATTAAAGCCTGCCCTGTATCTTTTTTGATTTACAACACTTGCTCTATTTTATCCTTTTACTGAATAAAAATAAGTTTAAAAAGCAGACAAATATATGTTCCTCTGGTTGGAAAATTATGTCCACATAACAGGGAAGAAACTTGTAAGTCAATAATAACAAATAAAAATAAAAAAATAAAAAATAAAAGTTTAAAAAATTAAAAATACCCTATTATGTAAAGAAACAACAATGCCTCATGAATCTTGAACTATTCACAGAGAAAACTTCTGGGCACAAAAATATTCACATGTGATCAACTTAGGCATTCATCTTCTAATCTTTTCCTATAAGGATCACCATATTAATTATTTAAGAATAATAACAGTATCAACATCAATAAAGTGTCCATCCCTGAAGCCTTACCTACAAGTTCGTGCAAGCCTACATAAATCTTGCAGATCCAAGTATGACAATATCAGTTGAATGATCTCTTTCTGCAATTAAAAACAAAAGATAAAGATAACATGCATATTTCACTGAAAATCTCACCTAACCTAAATTTACTATGCAACTGACTGAAAAAGAAAAATATATTTAATAAAGTTCTGAGTTTAAAGTACTAAAAAGAAGACAATGACATATGTATTCTATTTCATTTACAGATATAATGGTTTGCAAACTTTACATTGAAAATCACCCCTCACTGAATAACTATTATCGTTCATTTGAAGATAAGATTCCTATTCAAAAAATGTATAAAGGCTATGCTGACTGAATCCTTATAAAAACCTCATAGCCAAAAAGACATCCTCCATTAGGCTCTTTCTGTATCTATATGATTTCCTGCTTGTTTTTCATTCAACGTAAAAGTTATCTCTAATAAAGAAGCAGATTCTGAAATGTGTATCAACACATTTTTTTTGTTATCTTTCTGTCATACATTTTTTTTTTCTACTGTCATACAATGTATTACAGTGTATTCCGAAATTGAACTCAACTGAAATGAAACTGAAAATAGTTCTTTTAAATGTTGATTATCTGAGCTTGATAATGACACAATAACAGGAAATGCTAATAATAATAATAACAATGATGACAATGAAGAAGACATTTATAGCATTTGTACTCCTACAGTATGGGCTATAAGTGCTCACAATGTATTATTATTCCAAAATACATAATGGAGACACTCATATATATATTCCCAGCTTCCTTGGAAGTATACAAGACAGTTATTTGTTAGTTGTTCACATCCTAAATCTAATTACAATAGCATTATCAGATACCCAAATTCTACCTGGGTTAGGTCAAGAAATGAGTGTAAATTGTCTAGGAAACTTACAGGCAGACATATAAAGAAAGAGAAGTCATCCTTTTCTAGTGATAAGTCAGTTATACTGTCCACCAGTTCATCAACTGGATTTGTTATTCTGCTGTCATCTGAAATCAAACATTCCAAAAAAAAAAAAAAGATGCTAGAGAGAGGAGGCAAAGAAATGTGAACAAGAACTTCAGGGAGAAGAATGATCACTACATTAACCTGTGCCTGACACAAAATCAATTTGTTTTTTATCATGAATTGTTTCTTATGTAGAGTGCCTCCTGTGATAAGTATCAAGCAGCGCTTGTTGTTATGGTCCTGGCCGTGGCAAAGAGCATGAAAAATACTGTTGATCACAACAACATCTTGGCACTTACAGAGTAAAAGAAAAACTGCCAAATGGTGAAAACCAACCAGACTAAAAAAATTTGGCCATGTCCATCAGTTTATACTATTTTTAAGTTCTCAGTTCCCCAGATTATCATTATTTTCCTTTAATGTATGTAGTCTGTTATTGGCTATTCATTTTTGAGATATTTCTATAAAATGAGTCAAAAAGGAGTTACCACTTTCATGCTCACTCCAAACAATGATTCTCACTTGCTTACAAAATGTGAACATTTCTACAATTACAAAAAAAAAATAAATAAAAAATAAAAAAAAACAACAAACAAACAAAAAAAACATAATAATATTGAATTATTCTGGAGCAGATATTTTCTTGCAGACTATGTACAAGAAGTTAAAGGAAAGCTGCCAATACATTTACATTAAAAGATACATCTGTTAACACAATTAAAACTGAGATGCAAGACTTATCAAAAGTCAAAGAGCTTCTTAAAAAAATTTTTATATGTTTGTTCTACAAAAACTGATGTTCACACATTTTAATACATATCGGTGCAGTCACAACAACATGACCCCCCCCAAAAAAAAGACAAAAAAAAATATTCTATAAAACATTTCAAGATTGAGAGCTTAAAGGTTTGAATGACATCTAGCACTAAAATTATTATACATTGTATTTAAGTTTAACTTCACAAAGTTTCCTCCTGCTCCCTATTCAAAACATACTTGAACTTTGCTCTTTTGTATTTTCACTGTCATGCTCTTTTGGGTCATCATCATCCTCATCATCCACAGATAAAACTGGCTGATGGATGTGAACCTCATTACATGGAGGTGTCTTTGTCCCCACTAACTTGATGCCATCTAACTCAGTATAATAGTCCATATACCAATGACATAACTCCAAGCGAATCAGACTGAGGAAAGAAAAATAGATGGAAGCAATGTAAACAAAACAATCTGACAATTCTTGATCCAATTCACAAAGATGAAGCCAACATTGTTATATCCATATCTCATGTTCAGCTGTGTAAAGAGCAAATTATACTATGAATGGAAAATGTGACACTAGATTTACAAAAATCTTCACTGGGTTACTAATGAGAGACACTATATTGATTGAATGAGAAATGATGCAAAAAATATAAACAAAAAGCTTATCTATTAAAAAAAAAATGAAGATTAAACATGATTATGAAAACCAGTTTCTTACTTTGTGGCAAATCCTATTTTTTTCAAATGAGGTGCAAAAATCCTGGGTCTCTGCTTGCAGGGTTTAGGTGTGCCAGACCATAATGTTACCCACCTATGAGATTGATGAACAAAAGAGATATTATTTGCCATGTTATAACAAATCTGCTAAATATAATTTTATTGTTTCCCTGACACACTGGAACTATTCAAAGTGAAAAAATTTAATCATGGTTATAACAGATTAAAGTTATATTCATATATCAATATTGCCCAAACTCCTGACAGATAGAACTGGAGAGTGAGAAAACAATCCATTGATTGAAAAAAAAAAGCACCTATTCATTTATTTTTCACTGTTACAATTAACCATATGGTCAGATGTCTAGATATCTAACAATAACAATGTAACAATCTCCAGATTCTTCCCGCAAAGTCCACAACATTCAATCTAAATACATGTAACTGATCCTGTTCTGATGTAAAGAAGATATTCAGCACTGAATTCCCACTACATAATTGAAATCTATAGCAATCAGCATATATTTGCAATAAAGAACAAAGATTTTCAATTTTTTTTTTAACAATTCTCACTGAGCTACATTACCTTGAAACTTCATTACGTTTCTTTTTTTGGTAACCTTTTCCAATAATACTTTCAAACACTGAGATTTGTAGTTACCAAAGCTTTTTCAGCAGAACAATACATCCAAATGTTCTCAGAAGTGGATGGATTAACTGTGATCTATATCAATAAATAAGAAAATGGTGATTGTGTGGCCGTGTGGTTAGCTGTCTGCTACTCGGCAAAGAGCTCACACTGGGAGGCCGTAGGTTCAAGTCTCAGATCTGCTGTCGTGCAATGGGAAGATTAGAATCTTGCATTTTTTCAGTGACTCAATGGTATCCACGGCCTCTGCAGAGCAATGCATTTAGTTAATTGCCTCTTAACAGTGTGCTGACCTAAGTCAGCGATTGGTCACACTACCTCCGTGCCTGTCGGAAATCTCATCCGCCTCAAATAATATGACATAACATTCTATTATTGCTATAGTTCTTGTATGTTTATGCACCTACTGTAACAAAAATGTGGCAAACAATTTCAGTTTTACATATATTTTCTGTACATATAATTTTTATTATGTTTAAGACAAAATTACGACTTCTAATTTGAGGTAAAAGAGATGGAAATTTTTACAGAATTCTACATTATAACAACATTTTAAAACAATTAATAAAAATAAAACCATGTGATAAATCCCTTTCATTTTTCCCATGAGTATAGTACACACTTATATAAATAGCCTACATCAGTTTTGTTTGGTTCTATGAAGACAATTAGATGCTTTATCCGTTTAAAGTTTGACATCTCTTTCCGCAAGCATACTTAGTGCTCCTTTCGTTATTAGAATTTTTTATGCATGGACTGATAATGAAAATCCAAACTATTGCAAATTAGAAAATGCAATGATAATATGATGGTAATATGCCTATACAGTACATTTTGACAGATACATATAAGGACTGTCAAAAATATTCAAGTGGTCAGTTTCTATACTATCACAACAGCTTATTTGCAGTGTTCATTTGATTCCAAATTTGGAATCTTTCATGATTTTCAATGCGTTTGCAACATTTTGAGCGCATGTGTTAAAAATGTGTACCCACTACATCTTTGTAAATGACAACACCAAGGTAGAGGCTGATGTCAGTTTTAGAGGCATTGTATTTGTACGAAAATATTTGGTCTTTCTTTTAAATACTCTGTGATCTGTCACCTCAAATATGGCACAATTCTTCCAGACATCCATGTTGTCTTTCATCCATATGATCCATCGTTATGTAAATCTTGGAGGGAATAAATCTATATTAGCGGGAAAATCTATTAGTGCAGATATAAAACATATTTGCTTATGTGTTTGCATGTTTTCATTTCTATTTTGTATGTTATATGAAACAGATGTACTCATCATCTAAAAACACGTAACTGAATCACTCTGTATGCATAGTAAAAGGTTGCAAGGAAGTGAAATGACAGGATCTATCATGGTAAAATCATAATATCTTTGGTCAAACTTCATAGAACAACTTCAAACTTCAACGATGCAATTATCAGCTGTATGACTAAAGATTGCAAGAAAATCTGCTCGTGTTTACTGCTTTGTTTTGTTCTTATAATTTTTTTATGCATGCACATTAATCGCCTAAATTTAAAATAATGCGTGGACTTTAAGCTTTTCCAGTGGAGTTAAAAATGCTACTGCCGCAATGAAATTTGCATACAACACGGCCAATGAGTAGACAAAAGTTGTGGTAGAGTTTCACTGTCTGTGCACAAACATAAACGTTGGGAGTGAGCTATAATTTTTGTTATTACATGACCCCGCCGATGGTCAGCACTGGCAATAAACTAAATGCTACACTCTCACATAGCACTGAATACGCCCTGTATTGCAGCTTCCTCCGGATGGGGAAGCCTGATGTCTAGCCTTCTCGGATAAGGGCCAATATATTTTGGAAGTCCCGTGTGTGGGTCACGTACATTGAAGTACAATGAAAGAGTGGGTATAGTGCCACTGTCCTGGCCAAAAATTTCCAAATTTCAAATTTCTACCTACAAAAATTCTCACCAAAAAACAAGCAGCCCAATACAGCTGAGATAATTCTACGTTCACAGGACTGAAAGGCTTGAAAAAAAAAAAAACGAAAAGGTGATTCTTTACGTGACATTGCCCTTGTCTGTGTCAGATCCACCAGCTCTATCACAAGCTAAGATGCGAACAATGGCTCCTGGATTGTATGTCTCATACACTTCAATTCTCACAGGATATAAATACTCTGCAAATGTCACCTCTGCAAGAAACATACATTTGTATTAAGTTGAAAAATATGCAGACAAATAGCAAGAATTGTTTCAGAAGCAAAATGTATGTCAATATTTTGAATAGATGTGATGCAAATTCTTGAATGGTATTTCTTGCTCTACGTTTCTTTGTAAAACTAAGATTTTGCAAACCTATAGCATGCTAAAAGACAAGATGAATGCACCATAGAGCAAATCAGATAAAGAGTATAAAATTTATTCGCTTTTATCTACAAAACCTCTATGGCATGCACTGTAACTGCTGACATCAAAGCAAATACATAGGAACAAACCTATACAATCTGATCACACTCCATGTAAACACCAAATTCCTAACCTGGAATTGTGTGGCATTTTTGTTTCTCTGCATTGATGCATCCTAGCAATGAATGCAACATTCATTATAAAATACTAGTGTTACATTTATGTATACTGCTGCTTGATTCTTTTAGATATCTGGCACTGGCACAAAGAGGTCTGAAGAGACAGCATGGTGTGATGGTCAATGGAGACATTCAACTCAGTGTACTACCTTTCATGCTGCTATACCCACCTATAAAATCTTCGCTGGCAAAAGATGAAGGTGTCCCTCGATACCGTTTAACTTTTGATGGTGCAGTTTTCCACCAGGGTCCATATGTGCGCTACACAGAACATAAACACATCAAATTTTCATGTCTGACATTATAAAGTGAAAAAGGCTGCAAGAACTGCCATGAATGATACTTATATTGTATGATATTCATTGGCTGTATTCTTGATGATATAATCATCTCAAACAATAACCTGATGTGATCATTCCTCAACTATTATTGTTCTGGATTGCAGTAGGCCTAACTACCATTGGGTGAGTCTGACCTTAATATACTATACAATTATATGTCTACATATATCTGCCCCTCGGAATCTTACTTTCTATTTAGAGAATTATTTCCTAGTCTGATTTTTTTTCTCCTCAACACCTCATACATAGAGACCGAAATCCAGACAACTAATGAACATATATTTAGTGATGGATTTCAGTTTATTTTGGAATTTGGAAAAATTACTTGTTGTGATGGTGGCCTTGTGGTTGGGATGTTGGACTTGGGATCTAAAGTTCTGGGTTCAAATCCTGACTATACTGATCCGACATTTTGGAAGGACAATTTACACATATCTCCTGACTCGATCCAGGTTTAAATGGATACCTGACTATTGACAGTGATTGATACTGTTAGACTGATAAAAGGATCTGAGCCCCTAACAGGCTGCTGCCTTGTATGCTTCCCAGGAAGCTGAGGACATTTATAAATGTCTTCTTTGGGTTCAGTTGGGGTAATTATAGATTGTATAGCGCTTAGAGCCTGTACTGTAGGGGAATACATGCTATATAAATGCTCTCTATTATTATAATTATTATTATATTAAATGTGAGATGACAATTTGAGTGATGCAAACTAAAGCACTGACAACAAAAAGCAGAGATTGTGAAAGGGAGTAGAGGAAGAGGGATGGATGGAACTAAAGAGATAGCTCTACTATCACAAAACACCTTCTCAATATATAAATATATATAGGCTAGAACTTGAGCAACTTTTCCAGAACTGTGGTTCCCTCCTGCGTTTAACCGCTTCACTGCTATGCCAAATTTTCAGTCCTGTGCTAAGCATCAGCGGTTCAATCAATCTCGACCACTACTAATCCCAACCTCCACTTTGTCCCCCCCAACTATGAGAATGGCACCTGTCCTGTACTTTCTCACAGGCAGTCAGAAGTGCTGACTGTTGTTCTCTCTCTTTAGGTGTCAGGTCTGGAGCAGACATTGACGACCATGGCTTGCCAGACCCTTCTGTTGTCAGTTCTCCTTATCATCTCGGTATTGCTCATTTCATTCTTGGTGGCATATCTGTTAAGGCTGTCAATATATTTCATTTTCTTCCCTTGGATCTTTCCACATAGCATCTGTTTCTCTATTCCATTCCTCCTGCAGATGTGTCTGAGGAATTTCAGTTGCCTTTCTTATGGTCTTTATGAGGGATCTTTCATATCCTGACATAACTTCCTCGTTCATTTTTCACTCTGTCCATGATATTTTCATAATTCTTCTGAGGAATCACATTTCAGCAGCTTCCAGCATTCTTTCTGTGTCTTTGTTCAAAGTCCAGCTTTCACAACCATATAGAAGAACTGACCATACATATGCTGTAAGGGCGTTAATTTTGGTGCCAGTTGTTATATTCCTGTTTTTAAATATGGATTTCATTTTGTTAAATGTGTCCTTAGACATTGCAATTCTTTTCTCTACTTCTGTATCACTTTTTGCATTTTCTGTGTTTAATGTTATAGTGTACCCCAGATATTTGAAATTTTTCACTTGTTTTATTTTCTCACCATTGCAGAATAGATTGCACATGGGTATATTGGCTTGTTTTGAGATGACCATACATTCTGTCTTCTTCGCATTTAATTGTAAGCCTTTTTCTTCACTTCTGACTGCTGCTGTTGTCAGAAGGGTCTGCTATGAGGACTGTATCATCTGCATAGCGCAAGTTGTTGATGTTGCTGCTGCCTACTTGGACTCACTGATGTTCATTAATGTTTCTAAAGATCATTTCACTGTACAAATTAAAAAGGTCTGGTGATATTACACAGACTTGCCTCACTCCTCTTTGAATAGGTCTGTATTCACTGTGTTCATTTTCTATCCTGATCGTGGCCAGTTGTTCCCAGTATAGGTTTCTGAGGATGGGTAGATCTTTGGCATTGATGTTCAGATTGGACAGCATGTCAAATAGATCATCATGTCTCACTTTATCAAAAGCTTTTGAGTAATCAATTAAACAAAGGTAAAGATCCATCTGCACTTCCAGTGATCTTCCCTAATGAAAAAATTGCATTCTGAGTGCCTTTATCAGCTACAAAACCAAATTGGGTTTCTGAAATCTCTGGGATTATCTTATTCCTAATTCTGCACATAAGACCCCGTAAAAGAACTAACTGTTCTGTGATGTTCAAAGCCTGTTGTTTCAGGCTTTTTTGGCAGTGCAATAAAGACTGATTATTTAAGATCATCTGGTATTTCACCTGTATCATAGATGGTGTTAAGCAATTTTGTTACTTCTGAAATTCCCACCCCTTCTAGAGCTGTTATTAGTTCAATGGGAAAATCATCTGGACCAGCTGCCTTGCCTTTTTTCATATTCTGTATGGCATGGTCCACCTCATTGGTCAGAATTTCCGTATCAATTTCAATGGATGGTGCTGGACCTCTTCTGTCATAGTATAATTCTGCAATATATTCTGACCACCTGTTAAGTATGCCACTTTTGTCCATTAGGATCTTTCCATCCTTAGATTTCAGACAGCCTGCTTTTGCTGAGGAATTCTTCCCAGTCACTTCTCTGATCTTCTGATGCATATATTTACTGTCTTTAGCATTGCTGTTTTCAATCTCTGTACACTGAGTGTTTATCTGTTCTTCTTTAGCTTCATTGCATTGTTTCTTCACATTTCTGTTTATTTCCTTATATTTTTCATCATTGTGCTTAGCTTTTCTCCTTTCTTCCATAAGATTCAGTATTTCTGGGGTGATCCATTTCTTGTTGGCTCTCTTCTCTGTAGCGGGAATGTGTCCTTTGGATGCTTCATGAATGCTTTCCTTCATTTTCTGCCATTTTTCTTCCACTGTGGTTAGACTGTCGAGAATGTCAAATTTGTTTTTCACACAAATAGCATATATTTGTTTTTCAAGTCTTCATCTTCTTCTAGGAGGTTCAGTTGTAGTTTTAGTTCCTTCCTTGACTTCTTCAGCCTTTCAGTTTGACTCTCATGGTTCCTACGACTGGGAGGTTTTTGAACCATGTATTCATCACAGCTAGATTGTGTTCCTTGCACCCTTAAACCAATTTTTCTCCTGGCTCGTTCAGTTCTCCAATTTCAAATGGTCCTACTGTTTTGTCTATTCTATCTCTTCCCACCTTTGCAATAAAGTCGTAAAATGTCTCAATTTCCGCCATATCCTTGTCTGCCATTGGAGCATAAGCCTGAACAATTCTGGTGTTGAATGGTTTTCCACTTAGTTTGAGAATCATGGCTGTATTGTTGATATATCAGAAACCCGTCTGGGCTTTAGAGCACTCTGCGTCTAGTATCATGCCTACTCCTCTTTGATGTTCATCAACTTCTGAGTATAGAATAGTGTACTCATCTGATGTTATATTACCTGTTCTTTCCACCTCACCTCTGACAGTCCTAGTATGTTATTCTCATTCTCCTAATTTCTTGTTAATATTCTCTAATTTTCCTTTCTGTTACATCATTTGAACATTCCATGTTCCAAATTTAAGGGTTTTTTGTTGCTGACAGTCACTTGATGACGATCTGGTGTCACCTGTCGCACATGACCTACCCTACTGAGAAAGGAGTTTCTAGAATTTCCAGGAACCCCATTCACGCTGTTATCTGACTTAGTTTTGGTCTGTCTTGCCATGGTATTCTTTGCAAAAAGGTACCTACAGTAGTTTGCGATTTCTTCCTATAGGAGCAGAGCTCATACAGAGCAGGTTGCCCTAGCCATTGTACTGTCCATCAGTATCCTCTGCTTAGCGCATTTGAAAAGCTGACTAGTCACCAAGATACTTGGCTGCTCAACAGTTCATCCGTCACCTGCCTGCCATTATTTCACCATAACCCTGGCTGGGGGGGACTAAGTGGGTACTTGATCTTGCCCAAGGATCTCCCACAGGCTAGCAGAGGGAGGCGCCGTACTTCTCCTTTTGGTGGAATTATTCCACCCCGTCACCCGAGACTTAATATTACACAAAGAAGCAGAGGATACTGGGCTCTCATCACTCGATAAATCTGTCTATCATCTGCTTACTGCTTTTATCAAAAGATTCTGTATGTGGATGCAAAATGCTGCTCACTGGTCAGTGGATTGGATCAAAGGATGGGACCCAGGATGTACCACGTCTTTTAGCACATGTATGAGAGGGCACTCTTTGGACGTATCCCGTACCGTTGTTAGCAGTGAAATGATTAAATCCTGGCAAGAACTTCTGCCTAATATTCAGCTAACTGTAGCTACACAGTCAGTTCCTTATAATTATTATTTAAAAACAGGAAAAGAAATAGAAAAAAGTATAAAGGAAGCAATATTTCATTGCATTTCACTGTTGGGGGATGCTCATAAAATACTCGTATCTAAATTCTGACTAACCTTCCTTGGACCAAATAGCTAATCACAATAAGAACTTACAAACACACATGCTTGTGTATAGTCGCCATATGACGGGAAAACACAGGTCTTGCCTGCCAAGTTGCAGGCAACATAAGAAATGGTAGATTCACTTCCATACTGTGAACTGAAGTCTGTTACTTCTTGACCCTCTAGTCTTATAAGACATTCAGCTATGGGAGAAACATCCCCTTCCTTTTTCTGTACATCCCGATAATGTTGTGCTGAGTTGAGAATTTGTGCTTGAAATGCTGCATATTCTTCAGGAGATGTCGCCATGTTTACACTCTGTAAGGTCAAGGGTCAAATTATGGTTTACGGAAAACAATTCTATCTTCAAACAATTAGGATTAGATCTAACATAGATCTAGATCTAGACCTGATGATCATTAAAAAAGATTTTTCTATCAACTGTAGATCTAGTTTTAAACCCAGTTTCCATTTCACTTATTATACACATACGTATCTAGATCTAGATCTGCATAATGATACTCGATCTAGGTACTTTATGAATGAACAAAAGAGAGAGAGAGAGAAACAAGAATGCAAAACCTGTTATAAATGACATCAATTATGTCTAGCTTTATTCTTGAAAAAATCACATCCAAAATAATTCATTTAAATTCATTATCGCAATGTAATATGTTAAAACAGGAACGTATTTATCAGTTAAAATTACCACGTTTTTCCATCACAAGTTAGCCTACATAGATCTAGATCTAGATCTCTAATCTCTCAGAACTCTTCAGAGAGAAGGTAGAATATTTCTGTAGAAGGTCAAAATGGTTACCTACAAGCAAGATCTTCCACCGAAGAACGGTTTCGACCCTATAGAATGGGCTGCGAGAGGCCCCAAAAGGATTATGGGCGGTATAGATCTGACATTTAACATTTTGTCATATACATTTTCTCTTGTGATTATTGTTAAAGATCAGACCATTACAGAAAGCAGAGCAAGGATAAGATTGATGGTATCGGAATTCGGAATATTTTTATTTTCCGACTAGATCTAGATTAGATAGACTCTAGATCTGTCTAGATCTAGACTAGATTTAGATCTATCTAGGTCTAGATTTAGGCATCTAGATTAATCCTAAATACAGTTTACCCTGACACCCTATCTCAAGCCCACTTCAAGACCGTGCTTGTCTTACACGACCTAGATCAAGTATGACCAGCTTTTGCATTAAATAGGTTGAGTCTAATTTTAGGGAGAGAAAACAGATCAATTATCAACAAAAATATAAGAATCAATTGGAATTTTCACTTACTTTGGATAGATTGATCACTGACTGACCCTCACACGTCTGCAGTTTGATCAAGCCATTATGTTGCCACAGAAACCGCGATGTAAATATAGGTTAGATTGGGGGCAAACAGACCTGCCACTTGTTCCGGTTTTCCTTCCGATTTTTCCGATTGCCTGCATGATATTTCAATTTTTTTGTTTTGCTGACATTGGCCCGGCTGTGTCTGTTTTGAACTGTCCCGAATTCGTTTCACCAGAAGTGCCTGATTATATTTTACCTTGCGTAGAGTCTGCATTGCAAACTCAGGTTTCAGTTCTGTCTTGCTATTGCTACTCGTACTGTCGCAGCAACTCTCATTAGTTATTGCCTCGTTTAAGAGCTGCATTGTATCGAACAGAACTAAATTTATAGATATCTATTTCCAGCTATATCGGGAATAGGCAAGCTTTCGGTTCTCAACGCTAGCTCAACTTGCGTGCGTTGTACTGCCGCCAGCGGCTCCTTTGTTTAGATTAGATCAAGACCTAGAGTCAAGATGTTTCACGTATTTTTGGGTTGATTTGGCATTACAGTAGACGTGAATCCGTCAGTATGTGGTAGAATTATAATTTCTTTCATTAGACTATTATTATTATTATTATTATTATTCAGAAATCATAGGTTATGAATTATTATAGGCCTAGATCAAAAATTAAGAATTATACGGGATCGAAATCGGTAGATCTACTGATCTAGATTTTAAACCTAAACATGATTAGCTGTATTATTACCACATTGTTCTGTATGATTCAGATTTTTTTTGGCCAAATTCAGATTTTTGAGAGTTAAGGTACTGATTTTTGGGGCTGGCAAAGTGGCAGGTCTGGGCAAATAAGAGGCGAACTCTAGTTGTTAGCTGGGATCAGATTTTGCGGAAAGTATGATAACTCGGATGAGTCATGTCTTTGTTTGCTCAAAATGTCATCGTTGGAAATTCACTTGATTACATGGAAAAGACTCTTGAGAAACTGGAAAATACTTAGAAATTGAACTTTCTTGGAAAACTTTGAAATGGGAACAGCAAGGAAGAAAAAAAAAGAGAGAAAAAAACAAAAGATGTCTTTTGCCAGCAATCTGAAAGTGTGACACAATAGAGATAGCCTATATAAGAATGTGGCCGTTGTGGAGCACAGAATCTGTGGCATACAAATTCCAGTATGGACCCAGTGGTCACACTAGCCACATATCCAACCCTTTGGACTTTCCTAGACTTTATCTTAATTGGAGACTTCTTCATTAAACATGCAAGATTCATAAGGGTCACCTGTTAGGAGTGGACTTCTCTGCTGCCTGGTTTGTGACATGATCTCTAATTGTTTTGCCTGCTCCTTCCCCAAAAATGAATGCAATGGAAACGTGATATAACAGGACTGCTGGGCTCAAAGAAAAGTCCTGTTGTAAAAAGCAATTCCTGTTATAACCGACATAGAATGAATTAGAGGAATAAAAAATCGCCAGTCTATTGCCTGATTATAGGCGGAGGCATTTTTTTCATGGATAGTCTTCCTTCATTAATTATTGTATTTTGCATGATTCAGCAAAGACATATGTAATGACAATAACATGACATATAGTAGAGAAGGTCACAAATGTATAGTACTGCTGTAATAGTCAAAAGTCATAGCAAGATAACTGGCCAGGTGGATTACCTCGTCTACCTGCTCCCCCCTCCTGTTGTACTAATCTCTTCATGTGCGATCTCTTGCGTACATTGTCATAGGGCTGAGGTGAAAGGTCAGTATGATAATCACTGTGGTGATGTGTGGAATAGCAAAGTTATTGAAATGATTGTGATAGAAATATAATACAAATAAATCTTGCTTGATGCACAGCATACATGAAACATAATGTGATATCAATAACAAAATGTCTCACAAATGCAACACTGCACTTATCAGTATTCATCACGGTTGATTGGTTAACAGGACCAAGTGATCAATGAATGGTAAGATGCATAATACCTAAAGTTAGCAGCTGCACATGTGAGTTCTTTCTTTATCCATGAGGGTCTGCCACATCAGCCTGAGTCATCCCTCTCTCTCCATTTGGCTGATCTTAACCCCTTCGGTGCTTTCAGCTAGGAGTGCCCTGTGCCAGGGAATTTTTCTGTACCTTGCCTACAAATAGATTGGTTGCGCCAAACTCCCTATAACTTTCCTAATACGTCACACAGTGTCCCGCTGATTTTGCCTAATTATTTGCTAAATATGTTCCTCTATCCCCTAAATTCTATTTTTATATTTGTTGATACATAGTTATGTGTGAATAAAATAAAAGAACCATAAGTGTATTATTATGTGTTTCTGTTAGTCTTTAGACTAACTTTAGATCAAGAACTTAGGTTGGTGATTGAGACATGGTCCTACTAGATCTAGATCTAACTGAGCTACCTTCGTCATCATCAGAGTCACTAAAATGATTTTCGTCAGCACTATACGATTGTTCAGAATCTCATCTAACACTCCTGATGACGTTTTCCTTTTACTCGCCATTTTGACCTAAGCACGAATCAGAAAGTACGCACACATTCCATTAATTTCCAACTTGAAACAACCGCTCACACACAACCGACGCTTTGAAACAAAACAAAAAAGATAGCAAGGGAAGTCACTCAGGTACTATACAACCTAAGGTATCCTGATAATATCCCTGAAATTGGCTGTCTCCATGGGCCCGGAATATTCTGGGCTATAGGCTGGGGGTGGGTGAGCAGTACATTTTTTTTACCGAGAGAGAAGCTCGGGAAGTCACCTTACTTCTCGCTGGGACCGGTACTGAGAAGAGAAGTCCTACTGCTCGGCTCGTGACTTTGAGAGAGACTTTGAGACAGACAGCTGAGCGAGACTGAGAAGGACCGGCCACAAGGCCACTAGAGATATCCCACTGGTAGAGCTTGGGG